>CAKAOH010019261.1:0-48505 GCA_916701665.1 Sebastiscus tertius
ACAGCCACTAAAGGGTTAACTTTAATAATAATAAACAATATTTTTTGTGCACGTTGGTGGCGACTGCGCTCTTTGTCCGGTCCGAGCAGCAGCAGCAAATAAACAACACACACACAAAAAAAGCTGCTGCTGCTGTGGGGGGGATTTTTTTTCGGATTAACGTTGGATTAATCATAATAAGAGACCCAATAACCGCCTTTGTTCTTTGCCTATAAGCCACCCTCAAACTGAGGGAGAAAAAAAAACGACTTTTGCAAAAGAGGAATTTTGCACAAACAAAAATAAAGCCCCGACGCTAGAAACGCTTTTGTATCCGCGTCTGTCAACCAGCCCTCCTCCTCCTCCTCCTCCTCCTCCTCCTCCATCTCGCCGCCGGGGGGGCTTCCAGCCAGCTCCGCCACCGACCGTCGTCGAACGAGGAGAGCACCGGAGAGGAGAGCAAAAAGTGCCGGTTTCTCTTGTTAGAAAAGCCCCACCGTGTGAGGAAAAAGAGGCTGCACCGTGAAGCGCAAAGACGCACAGAGAGAAAAGAGAGAAGCCCCACAACAGAGAAAAGAGAGAAGCCCCACTAGCAGAGCAAAAAGAGAGAAGCCCCACAATAGGAAGAAGAAGAAGAAGCCCTTTAATGTTTTAACAGCAGCTGGTCGGCTATAAGCTAGCTTCCCCCTTTTCACATGAAGGGCCGATAATGAAAAAGCTCCAAATTGTTCAATAAATGCGTTCTTTTACGCATATTAAAGTATAAACACACACAGAGCCATGTGTGGTTATAATGTTGAGCAGAAAAAGAGACGCTTTGCATACTTTCCACGATAGCAGGGAAAACTTCCATCAATCATCTCCCCCTCAGTAAAAAAAAAAAGAAAGATCCAGCTCCAGTTTGTGCCAAAAAAAAAAAAAAAGCGCACGGTTTTTTTATAGGGGAAATATTCCACTTACCGACTTGTAAAACGTTTTCCACACAGCCGGTCTCCAGGAGGCGGATACCCCGGCGGAAAGGCAGTCCGTCTCCGGTTCCTACTGCTCCGGCTGCAGCCGCTACGGTAGCAGTGGCACCGGTAGATCCTCCGCCAGCTCCGCCACCTCCACCGGCTGCTGTAGCTCCGGACCCCGCAGCAGCACCAGCAGTAGTCGCCGCCGCCGCCGACGGACCCTCCTCGCCGGCGACTCGGCACTGAAACGACGAGTACATGCATATCTCCTTCTCGTTGCGGGGGAAAGACCAGTAGACGATGCGGCGCTGGACGGGCTCCGGGATCCGCTCGAAGCGCTCCTCCACTCTCTCGAAGGCCCACTTTTCCGCTACTGCCTTGGCGGCGCAGTCCAGGAGGGACTCCGGGGAGCGGTACCGAGAGCTGCCGGGCAACCCGCCGCTGCTACCGCTGCCGTGGCCGTGACCGGGCCCCGGACCGGGACCGCGGGGAGCGGGGCGCAGGCAGGGTCGCTTGCTGGCCGGTGGTGAGGAGAGGAGAGGATGATGATGATGATGGGGCGGCTGTTCTCTGCGTCCTTCCGCCATGGCGAGCCGATCAACACTGACGAGACGGACGGTGGAGAGCGGACACCGAGCAGCAGCAGGAAGCCGAGTACACACACACATTCACACACATTCACACAAACACACACCGAGCAGAGTCAATACCAGACAGAACTTCCGATCATAACTTTCAAAATAAAACTCGCTATTTACAAATTTTACAGAAAAGTGTGTGAGTTATTAAAAGGGATATAAATAAGTTAAAAATATATATTGTTTTATTATTAATATTTTTTTACACCAATTTAAGACACAATACAACATAGCATACCTACGACTGATGCATTACAAATGTTGGTTTGTTTATTATATGACATTATATGTAGATAGATAGATGGATGGATTGATGGATGGATGGGTGGATGGATAGATAGATAGAAGAAACTGTTAAAAATGAATATAGTGCAGGGTAACAACTGAGATACGGGACTATTAAAAGTGTTAATATAGTGCAAAAAGTGATATAGTGCTGAATAATAAAATATAGGAGATATACAGTAGAGACCAGGGGATTAAGAAATGTCAAATATGGAATATAATATAATAAATGGAATATTTTTAATTATATATTCTTCATATTATTATAATTAAATTATTATTATATTTAAATACACATATATACTATATATTATATCATATGTACAGTATTTTTTTTAATATTTTATCAATTGCATTCCATATAGGTTATATTTTATATTTTTCATAATATTTTTTCATTATACAGTATATTCTTCATATTATTATATTTAAATACACATTGTATATTATATCATATGTACAGTATATTTGTTAATATTTTATCAAGATAGATAGATAGATAGATAGATAGTAACTTTATTGGTCCCAAGGGAAATTCAAGTTGCCAGCATCACAGTTCCATAGTGCAAACATATTAGTAAAAAGGCACAAGTTAGTAGTACAAGGTACAAAGTATAAAAAAATATACCAGATATAAAAATACCAGGAGATGAGGGATACAGGATTATTAAAAATGTGAATATAGTGCAAAAAGTGATATAGTGCTGGATAATAAAATATAGGAGCTATACAGTAGAGACCAGGGGATTAAGAAATGTCAAATATGGAACTTCTATCCATTTTCTAGTGTGTTTTTTTATTGTTTGGATATGGACTTGTAAGTTTGAGCATGTATCTGTGTGCATGTGGCTCCATATTTAATATTTTTCATTATATATTCTTCATATTATTATAATAAAAATAATTATTATATGTAATTACACATATACTATATATTATATCATATGTACAGCGCATTTTTTATATTTTATCAGTTGTATTCCATATGTTTTGGGTTCTTGTCTACATGGGCTCTATGTCTATATATTTTTCATAATATTTATTTCATTATATATTCTTCATATTATTATATTTAAATACACATTATATATTATATCATATGTACAGTATATTTGTTAATATTTTATCAATATTATTCCATACATTTTGGATTCTCGTGTCACAATCATATCAGAGTTTCTATTGGTCCAAAGCTAACGTGGGTGGGAGTAATGAACACAATATGCTTATTTTAATTATTATTAGGCTATATTAAATGATACAGCACAATTATATAATTTATAGCTAATTATTTTGCGGACCCCCTGACAGAGTGCCACAGACCACTTAAACCTACATAATAATATACCTTTTATTATTTTTATTTTTTTCTTTGCTCATCCATGACAGGTTCACTGAGCTGTGTTACCCTATCCTGTGATTTCCAGGTTGTCAATCAATTATTTCAGATAAATTAATGTCATTAATTTGCATTATTTAATTATTCATTATGTTATAATGGAGATACATCACTTCCATAACAATTAACAAAGTCATAGTTTATCGATTAATATATATTCTCACCATCATGTCACATATACTTATAAGAATATAAACCCTAATATATAACCCACTACTAATGAGTATTTCACACCCATACAGCATGTTTTCTATATTTCATTTTAAGCTTTTAAGCTTTAAGCTAAGTCAATTGGTTGCCTTTCCGCTTGTGTTTTCTCTTCCATTCTGTTGCAGAAATGTGGACAAGATGTGTTCTGAATGCTAAAGCATTAGAAAATCAGGGTTTTATTGATAACATACAGTGTGAAAAGTCAACAACAAGGTCTGACTCGGGTTCATCTTGATCCTTTTCAGCTTCTGTGGATACCAGATGTTCTTCCAGGGCGTGTAAGCTCTCCACTGGTGCAGCTATTTCATCATCCTATAGTGTGGACGTGCTCCGGCTTCATCTCATTCTGACTTCATCTTCCTGCATCCCCACAGCTGCAGAAACTACCGTATAGCTGCCATTATGTCATGCAATGAATATATAAGTCCTCTGGTAATAGTGAGTCTTTTATTTTAAAAGCCTGATCTCTTAATTTCCTGTCTTTTAAGCTATATGTCTGTGTGACTTGATGCAGCTGAGCAGAGAGAGAGAGAGAGAGAGAGAGAGAGAGAGAGAGAGAGAGAGAGAGAGAGAGAGAAGAGGAGGGGGTCAGTGGATTGATGGGAGGTGGAGGATGTTACACGTCACTAACCAACACAATAACAAAACACTCCAGTCTCCTATCAGCTGGCATGCCAGCTACAGCTCCCACATCTGCTCTCTAATATTCAAATATGTTTTATTATTTTAATGAATGGGTGTAAGCCATTCATGCAAAACATACTTAAACGGAACACCAGTTAACTTAATAATAAATAATAAATTCAAATGAAATAAATAACATACAGTTGTTTTATTACTTTTAAATGTTTATTATTAACTTCACTTATCACACCTGCACTCTTCCTCTGACATGACAGTGAAGTCCCTGACACACAGGCGCATTTTACATTGAAGCAGATAACGATCCCAACTTCTCCCCATGAATAACAAAGTTACTGTTTTGCAAATTAAATTCACACCATTATGTGTCCCATACATATCAATGACTTCAGGTCAGCGAATACACATTCATTTGAATGGGTGCAGCATGCTGTTGCCACAGCAGGACACAGAAGTTTTGGAGCAAAGACATTCAAAGTAGTGAGGTAATGTTGTGGAGCAAAATCCACAAAAAGGAAAACTACTTATAGAAAGTAGTCACTGTGATGTGCACACAGTTAATAGTAATGTTATTGCTCTTTATGATATTTTGTAACTACAGTATTGTGAAAATATGGCAACAGGTCGTGTATACTGAAAAGTGGCCTCATGTTACTAACATTCTATATCTAAAGAGCGGGTCCATTATTTATACACACTCTCAATGCAACATACAGAAGCACTTGGCTACATAACAAAGGATTTCATGGTCAAACATGTATTTCAGCAGGCGGAAATCTGCTGAAATCGAGGTCCATCTGAATACTTATTCCCCTGCACAAATGTTCCGCAGGGGTGTGCAAGCATTCATAAGAACCTACAAAATCAGCTTTTATATATTTTGGTGCAATTTTTTCAAACAAAAATCCATGCTTGGTGTGGAACAACTTTCAGTCTAGTTTTCTAAGTCCTCTAAGCATTTTGAGGTTACAGCTCCCTCAGTCTTTGTTGTGTACAGTTATGGTTACAGGTCTTGTTCTCGTCCATCACAAGGTTAGTGGAGAAGGCACCGTTTACTTGTTCACACACACAGTGTCCAGATAAAAAGTGATATTTCTTTAGCGAACATCTAGAGAAGATTTAGGCGGCTAACCGTCGATATTGATCCTGGAATTTACCACCCGATTTGACTGTTATCAGGCCATTAAATAGGCATTATCAGTCGCTATAAGCACCATAGATGTGGGTCATTAAGGGCCTTCTATGTTGTAAAAGTGAAAGTGAAACTTAAAAGCAACACGTTCTAACATGTTGTAAAACTGAGTGAAACGTCACTTTTTGAGCACAAACAACAAGGCTTCTTTAGGTTTAGCAATAAAACTCCAACTTCTTTAGGTTTAAGCAATAAAACTCCAACTTCTTTAGGTTTAAGCAATAAAACTACAACTTCTTTAGGTTTAGGTAACAAAAAAAAATTGGGGTAAGTTTAGGAAGAAACATTGTGTTTTAGGTTAAAATAACTACAAACACAAAGACAACTACGCTGTTGGTTTCTCATGGGATGCAAACTTTGGTCTTCTGGGTGAAAGTCCTGTGTTTAATAATAATGACTACAGTCACTAGAGGTCACTGTCATGTTCTTTAATACCTTCTGTAGCAGGCCCCTATTGACCCACATCTATGGGGCTTATCGCCACTGATAACGCCTATTTAATAGCCTGACAACAGTCTAATCGGCTGAATTTACTCACTCCTTCCAATAGCAAAATGAAAGACAGGAAACTGAGAGTAATGTCAATGTTACATCCATATTACTTAATAATGTCACGTTAGCTTACCTTTTTTATAAATGTCGACTTGCTGCTTGTATGTTTTCATAGTTCATCTCCGTTGTTTTGTAGCTGCTTCACTGAGTGCAAGATGCTTCTTATTAACAGGAATATTAGTTTAGTGACAGCCTACTGTACATATGAGCCAATCTAAAATTTACATTTAGAGCGGCACCGCCATGTTTTTCACATTCAATTGTTCCTCCTTGTTTTTCTTCTGAGCTGCTCAACACAAACACGGTGTACAATTGTTGCCAACTGAGCTGACTCACTGCTGCACCGGGGAGTTCATTGCCTTGCTCAAGGGCAGGTTGATAGCAGTGGTTGAAGAATCAGATTTTTCTTCCTCCTCACCTAGAATCTGTCATCCGGTCTGTGGAGGCGACCTTCCAATCACAAACCAGCGTCTTTATACCCCGAAGGCTTCTCCACACACAACCTGAGAACACGACAATATACAAACGCATCACATGTTTACATGAATGTATGTGTGCTTCACACGGGGGCGTCTCTACCCTTTACCCTCCCAGCGCTGAGTGGTAATGAGAGGAAATACACACAATGGAACCACTTTTCTCGTTGGAGGCAGGAGAGAGAAGGGGAGACAGAGAAAACAGGATATGGGAAAAAAAAGAAGAAGGTCTAATACAGGGAAGAGAGAGAGACGAGGGTGTGACTCCAAGAGCCAGAAAGAGTGATTGCCTATTGACTTGATGAGAGAGAGGATGCATCATTATATAATTGTAAATCCCAGAAAGATAGGGTGTAATAGGGCTTTCTCTCCTCCCACTGCTGCTTCGGTAATTTATCCCTCTCTCTTTCCATCCTTTTCTACCTCTCTCTTTCACCCTGTCACCCATCAATCTTTTTCCAATTACCTGCTCTGTCTATCCACAAATCCATCATAATCATTTCCATGGTAACGGGTTGCATCCTCCATCGGCTTTGGCCTATTGTTCAATATAATTGCACGCCAAAAAGCAGTCTTTAGAGGAGGGCAGGGGATACACAGAGAGATCTGGATATCGTCCCCGTGTTTCGGCGACTAATGTCTCTCCCACGTCTCCAAAGAGTTCACTTCAGAGGAGATAGTCTGCTTAATTTCCACCATGACGTCCATTCATCAGACGTTTTATTAGCCATTATGCGTAGATTGGCTTTATCCCAGGCTGATGAAACATCTTCTCCGCCCACGCAACTGTCAATTATTGTGAAAATGAGAACGCAGAACTGCCCATACAAGGTCAGTGAAGAACAGAAATGATATGCATTTGTTGGGAACGAACGGGAGTCAGCGCTCTCCGAACGTATTAAAGGTGGTTTTATTTGATTTGATTAGTCATAATTGTAAGTTAATGAACACAATTTTTAAGCCTCAGGTCTCTCTGTTTTTCTAATCAACAAAGAACACCTTTTTCAGTGAAACCCCACCCAGCCTTTGAGTTAATACGATTAGTCTACTGACATCAACACCGAAATTATCCATGTCACCCCAGTAGATCGCTTTCGATGCCGAGTTATAAAAGGTGTATTGTCCGAAGTAAGATACTGATCTTTTGGTATCAAAATTAAAGGATAGGTTCGCAATTTTTCAAGTCTTTAAAAGTTATACTCAGGTGCCCACTGGAACAGTTTTTGCTTGCTGTAATGAGTCCTCATGCTCATACTGACCATAAAGAGTTTCCAAAGCAAGTGACGGGGGGCAAATTTTCCTATTATGTTTCCCCGGATAGTGTTTCCCTGCCAAGCTGCAGTGGAAGGATATTAACAAAAAGAAGCAATCTTATATTAATTGTAATTTTGTAAGACGCCATTGATTTGTCTAGCTCAGACTTCATATTAACTTCGGATACATTTTTGGAATACATTTTTGCACGAGAGGTCTATGAGAGGTGGATGTAGCAAAAATGAATTGATGAAAATGGAGGTGATGAAATGTGTGTGAATTGAAATAATGGAGCTATAAAAATGCATGTCATGGTATGATGTTGTAAAAAAAAATCCATATCAGTTTAAGTGCACGCTATATTTGGAATATTTTCACCGCTTTACCTCGCCGTCAGACAGCCCCTTTCCGACGGGGGAACTGAAGCTGCTACATCGCTCTCTTCAAAGCCGGGCACCGGACCAGACTCCATTCACAAAAACAGTGATTTTACCTCGCAAAACACAGGAGTTGCTGGTCTACTGCCGCATCGATCGGTTAGTTTGTTTGTGTTATTATGTGACTTTCGGATCTTTCGGAGCAGTACGTTGCTTTGCTTCCGTGCCACTGTCTGCTTCTCCAAACTGGGAGCATGCTGACAACCATCTAAGTTACTGTATGTAACGTTAAAGTAACAGCAGTTCAGTGGTATATGATTAGTATATTGTTAATGTCTAAATCTAGGGTGGAAAATGGGTCCACTTTCCTTGACTGGAGATTGTCCCATTGAGTCTACTGTGTATGACCAGAGCTAGGTGATTTTACGACACTACTGCTGATACAATACTTGAGTTTCAGTACCAAAATTACATATTTTACTTAAATAGATTTGACAGATTTTGTTATGTTCCATGAATGTTTGAAAAAAAATGTTCTTCAAATCCTCCATATCCAAGCACCGCTCACACACATTCCCACCCACATTACATGCACACATTCAGCAATCCAACCACCCACACACATATGCAGACATGTTCTCAATTATATCATATTCTCAGATAATATGTAGGCATGCTTGTTTTTGTACACAACTCCAGCATGCCAGCATGGCTTCGCTGCCATCGCGGCTTAGTAGGAATCCAGTCGTACAAACACGTCACATACACAAATGCACACACATAGAAATAGATCTCTGTGTAGCCAGTGAGACTAGGGAGAAAATCATAGCTTCTCCACAGTGTGAAGACATTCAATAGACAATGTGTGTGGGTGTGTGTGTGTTCATTGGCCTTGACACACATGCACACACACTTTTTGTCTCGCTGAATCTTGTGAACCTAGAGGCTGACAGCTATGGAACATGCTTCCCTCACACACAAACACTCCACTTGAGCACTTCATCACTGGGGGACAATAGAGCAAAACTATCCACCTTTCTCTCTCTCTCTCTCTCCCTCTCTCTCTCTCTCCCTCTGTGCATTGATGGCTCTAACCATTTCAATTTATTTTCTACTGCAGTTTTGTCCTTCCGCGCTCCACAGCTTCATTGTACACTGATATAAAGGCTGCAAATGAAGAGGCAGGATGGGGAGAATGGATCTGTGTCTGCATGTCACCGTGTTTGGTCAAATGCAATGCCTCATAAACTGCTGACCTGATTTTAAATGAAAGCTCGGTGAATGGTAGATCGTGTTGTCGAAGGCTGGTTTTAGACCTGCATCAAAACAATTACCAGAGATTGGGAACAATCCCATTGTTACTCTCCTCTTGTGTGAAGCACACTGTATATTGAGGGTTCAGATGAGAAGGCAGAAGGCTTGATGGCAGTGCAGAACATCTAGGATCTATTTTCCAGTAATACCCCTCCCAGTGGCATATCATAATACAGTACAAAATGTCAAAGATTTTTTTTTAAAGGGGACATGCTCCTTTTCATTACTTCATACATGTATTTGGGGTTTCTACTAGAACATGTTTACATGCTTTAATGTTCAAAAAACACATTATTTTTCTCATACTGTCTGTCTGAATATACCTGTATTCACCCTCTGTCTGAAACGCTCCATTTTAGCGCCTGTCTGTTTAAGACTCCCTCCCGAAAAAGCTCAGTCTGCTCTGATTGGCTTGAGTGAAAAATATGGTGCAAAGGTAGTTATCAGGCTGTGGGTGGTATATTCTAATGAGTCTGCATGTGACATAGGAAGGGGAGGGGTTGAATCACATTTTTTCTGTCTTATTCCACAGTTTGTGGGTTGGTAGCATAGACTGTAAATGAGAAGTGGATGTAGTCACCGTGACGTCACCCATTGGTATATGGACTTTTGAAGCCTCGATGTTCGGCATTTTGGCCATCACCATCTTGTATTTTTGCAACCAGAAGTGACACGAGAGGGTGGAGCTAAGTACAACCGATGAATAAGACATCAAACCATCTGGCGGGTCAAGTAAACAAAGGTATTTCCTCATACCTCAGCTGTGGCATATTTAAATGCCAGAGTTCCCCGAGCCTGAGATATCATCTCCTAGTTTCCTGTTTTGTCTGAACTGAAGGAATTCAAAACCGTAAAATTTTCATATCAGACAAGATGATACCAAAGTGGCCATAATCCACATTCTTATATTAGCAACGGATCAATTAATATGACTATGTGTAATGTGAAAAGGGATCGCTCGTAGTGATGAAGCCACAGAGGATTATCACCTCGGCTCTACGGAGCTTTTATAGCATGTTTCAGCTCATTGTTTTGGTTTTTACGGCCCACGTCTGAACTGCTTTGGTTCACTCTCACCGCTCTCATTTGCATGTGCAAGTGATTTATTTGAATAGATGAATCATCGGAAATATTACCTTTAATAGCTGCCAGGCTCTATACACTGTCAAACAGATGTACAAAAAAACAACAACTCCAGATATACATGGGCAAATAACCAGGTTTTTCCCCAGCAGAAAACAACATCTGTTAATCAGGCTTTTTCTTAATCCCCTATAACCTTGTTAAGGAAACCAGGTTTCTAATTCACACAGCATCTCAGAAAAAATTAGGTTACAGCCGAAAGCTGAGGATAATCTGATTTCCTAAGTGCATGTAAACGCAGAAGCAGCAGCGAGAGAGAGAGTGTGACAGACGCAGATCAGAGCAGAACATTTTGTCAGCCTGACACGGAGGTGACGATTAAGACTTGAGGTGTCAACAGGCTGCGGTATGGCCAGACAGCGTTGTGTGTGGACAGTGTGCGTGTCGAGTGGGGGAGGTGGGGAGACTGTGCAGCAATCACCTAACCTATGGCCAACTCATGAGTGCGCTGTGAAGACACTTCCTCTCCAAATTGCACGCTGACACACACACACACACACACACGCACATTAAGCTGATGAGGTGTTTTGTGAAGGGCTCCTCCTCAGCAGAGGTGGCACAAGCCTTTTAGCAGCTACTTATGACCCTCCATCCCCGACAATACACTCTCACACACAGGCTCCGCTCTCTCCCTCCCTCTTTATTCAAAGCTTGATTTCTTTTCATCAAGTCTGTCTCTTCCCCTTTTCTCATCTCCACCTTTCTACTCGGCTGGATACTCTTGTTTGTGTCAAATCCAATCCCTCCTTCCCTCCCGGCCTCTCTCTCTCTCTCTCTCTCTCTCTCTCTGCTCCTCCTCGCATCTTTGTCTTCTTTCCATTATCCTCTCCCCTGCCTCTTTTCTCCTCCTCTTTCACCACCGACTATCTCTACCCTCTCCCCCTTTTATTTGCCTCCTTTTCTCACTATCCTTCTCCTTCTTAAGTCCTCCCCTCGCTCTTTCTCTGCCCTCTATTCTCTGCTCTCTTTACAGCTCTCTCTCCTGCGCTTGCTCTCTTCTTATCCTTCTTCTTCTTCTTCTTCTTCCTCTGCGACCTCTCACCCTCTATTTTCCCCCTCGCCTTTCTCTCTCCCCTTTTCTCTTTTCGCTGCCCTTTTCTCCTTCACTCTGGGTGTCGGGGCTTTGTGGAGGCTCTCGGACCCCAGTGGGACATCCAGCGGGGAGAAAGAGCTGAAAAGCAAACTGTGGGGCACGGGAGAGAGGGAGGAAGGGAGGGACGGAGGGGAGAAGAAGGGAAGGAAAGAGATAACGGAAAAGAGAGAAGGAAGGTGGTAAGAAAGGGTGGATGGGAGAGGCCCGTGTGGTCATGTTAGGCAATGAAGTAGGCCCAGCTACTACTTAAACTCTTTTGAGCATCGTCTTATTGACTTCAGGGCATCCTTTCATTTCAGTTCTCCTTGCCTGCATTTTGCTCCATTATTATTGCTTGACAACTGGCCTCATTTCTAAACTTGATTAGTTTCCAATAAGCTATTGTTGATTAGCCCAATTGAATGCAGTATAGATCCTTTGGCTGAGTTTTCCTTTGACTGTAAGAAAGAGGCCCATATAATCAGCCTTCATCTATATACCATGTGGGACCCATTGGACCCATATGGACACCACACGGTGAATCCAGTTTAAGCCCGTTCCAAGGCCTCATTCACCCCTTATAGGGCCCAACATGTTAGCGGGAAACGTGCCAAGTGGGGACACATTTGGTTTGGTTTTATTCTTTCCTATAACAATACATTTCATATAATACACACAATACACTATAAAACCCAATACCACACAGATATGAGTTATATATATATGCAAAGAGATAAAGTAAAATAAAATAAGTTGGTGAAAAATAAATACCATGAGACATCAGAGTGGTTAGATTCAGGTTGGTCCATTTTATCACGCATTGAAAAAGGTGTTCGGCGCAGGAATTATGTTCATATTGCGTGATTCCACAGCGCACACAGACAGAAGAGTGTCCTTTACGTAGCGAGGTGGAATATAAGGATGTGGAGGTTGGGCTGCATGCAGGAGAACAGAGTTTGGATCTCCTTACAGATCACCAATGAATTTTAAACTGTAACCAATCTTAATGTTAACCGAGCGCTTTAGTTGCCTGACCAGCACAAAGCTGAAGAAATATCATACTATATCTAGTCTTTCGGCACATTGGACTACGGTATCTATGAACTCATAACAAGTTGAATATCAAAGATATGCCACACATGCAGTGAAAAAAATATTTCAGTGTAATTTTTAGTGTATTTAAAATATTTCATATGGAAAACATTTAATAATGCTAAACAATGCATTTTTCCAAATTTTTCAAAATGTTGAATTTGACTATCAATAAAAAATGTCAAACTTGTACTGTTAGATATTTGCCCAGACGTGTGTCCATACCAAATTTCAAGACTTTTGACCAAGAAACAAGAACAAATGTTGTGGCATTTTTCCTTATCATACTAAATAAAGTCTTTGGGGCACAAATGGGTTAAAATGGGTATAACGATAATGTTTATATATGACAAATAATGTTTATAATAAAGTAATTTTCGATGAGGTAAATATTGGGGTAATTTGGCAGTAATTCCAAAGAAATTTTAAATAGGTTACTTACTAATTATCACCTCATTACCATGAAATTTGCAGACCTGTAAAATGAAGTGTTACCTTTCTTTCCTATTCAGTAGTGACCAGCCAAGTGATATCATATATAGAAGTGTCCGAAATGATTAGCCGCGGGTCATTATTTCATCACTAAAGCTCGTATCATGGTGTCAACTCACCGGACGATATTGTGGAGACGAAACGTGAAACTAAAGTTCTGAAACGGAAGATAAAATAAAACACCAAGCGTGTTATTTTATGTCTGATTTCAGCCCTCCACTCGGCTACTTTCACTCCGACTAAATGGACTCCCATCAAATGAGAGGGAAAGTTATATTTGAAATTGCTGACATTACTTCAAAGCTACAGAAATCAGTGTCTTCCATCCTGTCTTTCTTTCTCCCAACCCCCCCAAACTCTCTCTTTGCTGCCCATTTCTCTCTCTGTATGGGCTCATTGGGCCCTGATTGGAGTGTGTGTGTGTGTGTGTGTTTCTGTGATGTCTGTAATGGTGATAGGGGGTGATTTGAAGTGTGTGTGTGTGAGTGTGTGTGTGTGTGTGTGCGTGCGTGTGTGTGTGTGTGTGTGCGCGTGTGTGTGTGTGTGTTAGGACGTGATTTCACACCCAGCAGCCTTATGGTCTCATCAGCCACCATATCGGCCAAATGGCTTGTGTGAGTCGGAGAAATTGCTCACCCGGTGTGTGTGTGTGTGTATGTGTGTGTGTGTGTGTGTGCTACGGCGCTCACATTAGCCGACGCGGCGCTTGCTTGAATGCATCCTTCTGTTTGTGTGTGTTTGTGATTATTTGTATGTGTGTGTGTGTGTGCGTGCGTGTTGTTCCTCGCTCTCTCATTTGCATGTTCAAACAGGATTAAGTGTATTGAGAGAATCAGCAATAAACAGTTCTTTGACAGGAGACAAACACGGCAGATTAGCATTGCAGATCAGATAACGCCAAGAGGGGAGGCCAGCTCTCACCCTGTTAACGTCTTTGTTGTGTGTGTGTGTGTGTGTGTGTGTGTGTGTGTGTAGTAAAGCTGGAGTTCTGCTTGTGTGTTGAAGCTATGAAGGTGACCGGAGGTGATGTGAATGTCCTACTTGAACTGTGGTTGTCCAGCTTGAGTTTCAACAGTTTTCTCTTATAGGATGTTGCAGGAATGAGTCCTAAAACCCGGAAATGAGTTAGCGTTTTTAGCGTTTTCACTTCCTGTTCCCTCGTCTGGAAGTCAATGGGTTTTTAGTGAGATGCCTGAAATAAGGTCTGTGGTTAACACAAGCTGAAGAGATTTTAACGTTTTGTTGTTGAATTTTGAAGCCTTCATGTGTCTTAAAAAAGGCGGTTGCTAACAAGCGGCTAAATGAGACTACTAAACGTCATCACGCCAACTTGTCCGCCGTTCTAGCCTCGTTGTGTATACTCACGCTCATGCAACGGTGGTGTAGTTCGTTTATAGCCTCACGGTAGCTTTTTACTTCTGGCGATTACATTTATCGGATTGGAGTTCGCGAGTGATTGACAGCTGCCTCCGTTGAATGAACAGCCAATAGGAACGCTCTTGCTGTCTCTGAAATGACCTGTGATTGGCCAAAGTCTCCCGTCACGGGCTAGACTTTTTATAGCCTGAAAACAGAGCCATGAGGAGGTGCAGACGTCTAGTTTTCTCTCAGAATACTATATACTGAAAAGATATTATGGAATTTTTGCCCAGTGATGCCAAAAATATTCTGCCTACTGCCGCTTTAATAAACACATAAACACTCTGTCGGGCACTTGTTTTAAATAATAAAGTCTTTTTTGATGCTTTTTTTTATGCACTTTGGCACCTTATTTACATTCAAAGTACAAAAAAATTCCCATCATGAATCAATTTATTTTCATAGTGGATTAGAACATGGTCGGCGGGCCGTAAACCACCTGAATTCTGTCATAAATTTGTCGTCTCACAACTCAATCTGAGTTAACACGGATGACATCATCAGGGCCATTTTGTCAGGCGGCCTCCAGAGCCACAGTAACACGCTGAACTACTGCTTCCACAGGCTGAGTAGCACTCCTCCAGACACGTAAAATCGGTTGAGTGCCCTTTTAATCATTTTTAGCCATTACTATGAAACTGGCAGCAGACAGGCTGTGGCATCTCATTGCCGGTCACTCCACAAAGCACTCTGCCACAAGATAATGTGGGCTTTCTACAGACAGACAGACAAAATGACCACATATAAACAAAGAGTCATTAACCAATCAGAGCTGTGAAATTAATTCTCTCTGTTTGGTCATCTGGAAAATGAAATCTGACAAGGAGTGAAATTGTGTGTGTGTGTGTGTGTGCTTCTGTGTGTACTGTATATACACTGATACATGGCTAGCTGCCTGTGCTTGCATGAGAGGACATCCACATGCATGTGTATGCAAATGCCTCAGTGTTTGCGTGTTTACTCTCAGGTCCACCTGATGATGTTTCATCATCATGGAGCCGTGCTGTAAATTAATGATCATACTTGTCATACAACATTTATTAACAGAACAGGCTCACACACCTCATACTCGCTCTTCTCTTGCTTTAATACGCACACCCCTCCACGTTCTTCAGAAAATACATTTATACACTGAATGGTTGACAGAACACCTTTCACCAACTCATTTAAATGCTAAATACCTCCTCTCCATTACATTTTTGTAACCATAACCCAATAGTCCATATTGGAAAAAAAACATTTGTACACCTTTGGTTTTCATTCAAATTTGTAACCTTTCAATAATATGTCTTTGTCTCAATGGAACATTTACCTCATACACATCAACAGTACAGCCATTTCCCCTAAAAATTACGTTCAAATACAATTAACCTGCATTCTCAATTACGTTTGGAGGGAAATGTATTTTGTTGTAGATTACGTTTTTCTTTGACGTATCACAAATACATTTGTAATGATAGTCGGCGGAAGTCCGCAGCAAGTGACGTAGTACAACAAGCGATGTGCAGAGCAGGTGACATAGTATATTATAGCATGTGGCCACCAAGCTTATGTGTATGGTAACGTTATAATGTTACAACAACGCTCAACACATACATTTATTACCTCCGCAAAGGCCCAAGGCCTAAGAAGGAGGTTATGTTTTTTCCGGCGTTGGTTTGTTTGTTGATTTGTTGTTTTGTTGTTTTGTTGGTTTGTCCATTTGCATTCTTACTCCAAAGGTCTGCGATGGATTTGAATGAAATTTTTTTGAGGGGTGGGGTGTAGCACAATGAACAATCCATTAGATCTTGGTGGCAATCCAGATCATGATCCGGATTCAGGCGACTGTAGATTCAGCGTTTTTTCACATTAAACTCTGTGAAATTACAGTTGAGTTCGACCAAAGCACACTTGGTGATTGTTGGAAAGAGTAACGACGATGGTTTAGGTGAGTTTTATTTGGTTTCTGTCCAGTTTGAATGAAGTGTTTTATGATGCTCTGTTACGTACAGCTGATCTCAACATAAACGGAAAAACACGTGGATGATGGCGCTAACTGAACGGAGAGGGGGGGGGGGGTTAATTATATTCGGGCAGCTTGGCGGAGGTCTGCGCTCTCCGAGTGCCATTCTAGTTTTTAATATGATTGTTTTGACCACGGTTCACAGTGCTGGGCCAACCCTCGATGAAATTCTCCACATAACGTTAGTTAACGTTACAGTACCATTAGCTGAATGGGCAGTCAACTCATCTAATGGTAAGTTAGCAAATTAACGTCACATTACTTGCGGCTAATTCATTAGAATGTAATGTCATAACGTGAATAAATGTGACTTAACGTAATATGAATAAAACTTTTATACATTACCTCGTCCACAAGAGTTGGTTTGGTTGACCAATCACAACAGAGTGGGCCAGCTGACCAATCAGAGCAGACTGGGCTTTTTGGGGTGTAAGCAAGCAGTAGTTTATTTTTAAACATCCAGCTCATAAATTGAGCACCTTTAGTATTTATCTGGAGTCATATTTCTGTCTCTGACTTGATTAATGTTAGTCCAATATAAAACTCATCAGTCTGATCTCCACCATCTCGTGAAAAAAAAAATTGTATCTGGCTCTTTAGCTACGTAACGCTCCACTATGTTCACCAGCTAGTCGATAACCTTGTCTGTCTGCCAACTGCTGCTGGGCAGGTACAGGTACAGTGGATTCATAAGAGCTTTTTCCGCAAAAACAGCTGCCCACTGCAGCTGGAAACAAGGTTGATGAGAGCGGAGAGACAGAAAACCAAAAGAATGAGCTGAAAGACACTAAAAAGCTCTATAGAGACCAACATAGGCCAGTAATGATAATTATCTGAGGGTTCATGGCCGCAAGTGACACCATTCACATAACACATAGTCATTTTATCCATCGCTGACATAAAAATATTGACTAGAGCAGCTTTTAATACACCATTGGAAATATCCCTGAGGTAGGATGTCCTGTTCTGCTGGATTACTGTTTGCGCCCACAGCTGTCAGTAACAGGATTTTCCAGATTGATTTTTATTTTCTCTTTTCACATGCATGGGTCCTCTGGCACGGTGCGTACCCTGATAGATTATTATAGGTTTGTTAAAGGATTTTTTGAAGCCTGAAATGTCCTCCAAAAATAAAAGCTTTGTTTCTTTAATTGGGAAAAAAAACACACCGCCAACATCTTTATCAGAAAATAAATATCACACATGAAAACGAACCCCATATTACATAATGTTGGCAAGAAACAAAAAACATGACTTGATCAAAACCGAGTATATGGCTGGACTGTGTCTGGTCAGTCTGTGAATTTGTGGCCAAATTGTTACACAAATAGTCAGTAGTCATGTCTGTAATGTTAAATCCACTAATGGTATGTGTCCACAGCTTTCGTCCTTTCCACGCTTCCCATTCATTGTCTATGTAAGCAGCTGTGCAATACATTCTGGTAGCATGGCAGTGCGATTCAAGAGACGGGGGGTCACGTTGGCCGCGCCTCATTTGCATAAAGTTGAGGTTTAAGCTACTTTATGCAAATCAGGGGTGTCGGTGTGACTCGCCGCCTCCGGAAACTCCTCAGAAACTTTTAAACTAACCGTTGTTCGTTCAAAATAAAGACAGATTTAGCAACTGCATAACATTTTGGTGAACCATTTTCGAGATACAGTGGAAACCGCTTATTGTGATCACAGCTGTCCGGGTCAAATAAATCACTATAAGCGGATGATTATTATAACCACATTTTTGTTGTTGTGCATCATTTCTCATGCAGATTCCCATCTAATTGACATTTGTATATTTATTACATGAATACAAAGTAATGAAAGGGACCGCTTCGCTTTTATTGGCTCGCTGTTTATTCCTCAGCCTTTTTCCTCGCTGAGGGTGAGGCATTTCCGTTTTCAGCCGGCTCTGCAGCGCAAGCGTGCATGCAGAACGGTGCCCATTTGCGGGGGCTCCTTGTTCTCTCACCCAGTAGCAGTGTGGAGGAAGACGGGCAGCGGTGTGCATGAGCTGCCAGCGTTGTGGTGCGGAAGAGCCGGTCTGCAGAGTTTCACTTTGGGGACATTATGTGACGAGGCATTATCAATCCACTTGATGAAGGCGACTTCAACCACAGGTGCTTTTCCCCATGCGCATTTGTTTTTATTCAAAGAAAATTACTTTCCTTTTCCTGACACTATATCAATGTGCACACAGCATCAGCCTCAGGTATCCAGCCGGAAAGCAGACGTATGAAGGGAGTAAAGTAAAACGCACAAGAAAATTCAATTAACGTTAGTCTAGCGTAGTTTTAAAATGTTTTTCCTCATGTTGTCATGTATGGAAAGACCCAAAAGGAACACTGTAACCGGACTACTTGATCACTATAAGCAAATTATTTAAACAGCGTTTGTAATGGAATGATTCTGTCCCGAGCTTTTTGATCCATATAAGCAGTTGATCACTGTAACCGTGATCACTTTAAGCGGTTTCCACCGTATAAGAGAAGAAAGTTTCCAAACGACATGTTGGTTCCGGTTCGATAAGCTGCAAGCAGCAGCCCACGATTTTATCGTTTTATTAATTTTTGCTCCTGCTTGAGTATTTCTTTCTCTTAGGATTCTCCATTTCTCTCTCCTCCTCTCACTTACTGAAGGTCCTTTCAGACACAACGCGATAACGGCACCACTACGCTCTGAAACCCGTTATTTTCAATGGCTTGCGCCGTGCCATGACGGCTTTTTGCTGTGGCGAGCACAACTTAAACATGAGCTCAAACTGCGCTGTGTCGCGAGCATAGACTGCTCTCTTCTGTCGGGAAACGACAGTTGGTGTAGCTCTATTCTCGTCCGGGTGGAAACTGTAGATTTTATACACACTGTTCAGTTCCAGAAACAGGCTAAGATAACGAAAGAGAAAAAAAAAATGAAAATTTGCCATAAATTGGGAGAAATACGGGAGAATGGTGACCCCGGGAGGAAGCCGGGAGAGGGCAATGAAAAACGTGAGTCTCCCGGGAAAATCGAGAGGGTTGGTTAAGTAAGCTCTGCGGTCAGACTACATTCCAAAACCTGCTTTCAGTGTTCCCACTTTTAGGACCTTTTCAATGAGTAAGTCATCACAGGCAGCGGGGAGCATGACATGAAATGATTTTAAGCTGGTGGAACGCAGCTCACGTTTCAGAGGTTGCCGAGCATATCATGAGGGTGCACGGGAGAAAATCCAGCTTTAAACTCTGCGTCGCCGTCCTCGCTGCACTCTTCACCTCAGCCACCACTTCCATCTTCATTGCCCTGGGCCATCATTTTACCCTCCTCTCTCTCCGCTCCATCTCACCACTGCACTATATCATCTCCACCTCCACCCATCGTCCTCCCATCCATCCACACCCCCCACTCCCCTCACCATCCTCTTAACGCAGCTAACCATCACACACTCCAAAAGGGATCTCGAGTTGTCGTCCCTGGAGTGTGTGTGTATGTGTGTGTCTGTGGGGGTGTGGTGATCCATAGGTTCCAGACCACTGCACACAATGAAGGTACCCTGGGTGGGGCCACATGCTCTTCGCCGCCCCCCCTCCCCTACTAAACAAACTCACACACACATATGCATGAACACACGCTCCATATGAGTCCACGGCGTGGTGAATGTAGCACCAGATGGCTAGCACTCGATCTGAGCAGCTATCTCTGTGACCCTAAACAAACCCAAGTGGGAGGTTTTGTGTGCGCATGGATCTACAGCAGTGTCACCACACACACACAAAAATGAGTGGTGTGCTGCAAAGCAGAGATTTTGTGTTCATATGAGTGTCTGTAAACATTTTAGCAGGGAAGGAGCACTCAAAAGAAGAGTACAATTGAAAGACAAACTAAAACTAAACTAAAATTTCAGCTACATAAATTGTGAATCAGTGCATTTTTCCACTCTACCTTTATGTGAATATAATTCAAAAGGGTGTGATAGTCTGATACATCATGACATTTTAGTTCCAGTTACATTCTGTATACACAATTTTTTGGGGGCTTTTTAATGGTGACAGAATAACACAAATGCATAAATCTGTTTTCATAAGCCTTTATTATATCTTCAGATTTTCAGTAAGCCAACTTTCCATCTCAGCAGAGTGAAAGCTTCCTTTAAATGACATTTCAGTGGGGTTTTATTTTTTGTTTTTCACTAAATATCGGAGGTGTCCATCAAGCCCCCAGGAAGAGCGCCAGTCGTTGATGCCAATTTTCATAGTGGCCAAACGGCGATACTACAGCTTCCGTGTCCGTCACGTGATGCCATTGGGCCCAAAAATACTTTTTCCCATAGACTTACATTGGGAAATAAACATTGGTAACTTTTTTTTGAGGTGAATCAACTTCACAGTATGGACACTCTAATAGCCCTTATTTAAATCATTAGGTCCTAAAAGTTGTAGAATACACTAATAGCCGATTTCCCTTCCTCTGTTCATGTGAATGAGACCCAGACTGAGGCTGGAGTGGGGGGGCTGGGAGGTGGAGTTAGCAAGCCGTGACGACAGCGTGACGGTTGTGACTGAGTGACCGAGCCATGTGATCGATCCTGCTCCATGGGCCCAATGGATGCAGAAGATCACCGGAAGATCTGGGTACTTTTCCAGTCGGAAGTCGAGCCATTTCGGCTTCATGCGCCACTGAGTAACTTTCATAGGAATGAACGGGGCCCAACGCTGCATCCAGTTCTCTTAATACATCCATGGTTTCCACTCAGCCACCAGTCCAACCATTATTTATAACTGCTTATCCTTCGAGGGTTACGGGACCCAAGCCCGCACAAGGAGGGCCTAAGCAGGCTGTTGGGTTCCAAAACTCTCGCTGTGTTGCTGTCCCCCATTTTGTCCCATAATGCTTCTGTGTATGTGCTCACACACTTGAGTTCATGCTTGACTGAGTGTTTACAGCCGTGTGATATGCAAAACCAAACTAATAAACAAACAATATCCAATCAGGCCCAGCTGTGAAATTGGGTTTAAATGTGTCCCTTTCTCTTGTCAACAATGGATGAATGAATGAAATGTGACAGGCAGGGATGGATTTTTGTGTGTGTGTGTGTGTGTGTGTGTATGTGTGTGTGTGTGTGTGTGTGTGTGGAGGGAGGCTACAACACTCATAATGCGCTGCACTCCCACTAATGACTGATAACATGAAAAGTGCAAGGTGTCAGCTCCAATCGCTCAATGCAATTATCGGATTGGTTCACTAAACACACATGCATGGATGTGTGCACGTGCACGGACAAGAGAGTATTGACTTATGAGCACATGTACATGTGTAACTGTGCACATAAACAGTGCACTGCTAGTGATGAGGAGAAAGCGTGTGTGTTATTGTATGTGTGCAAGTTTGTATTTCTGTGTCATGTTGATATTTAGTTCTGACAAACTGACGTGTCACAGCTGTGGCAACATATGAGTGTGTTTATGCAACATTTGAATGTCCTATTTGCAATCTATTGCTTTATCTACTTAATAAAAACAATTAAAGCAAGTTTTTGCATTAAAGCGAGACTAATCTATGTATAAACTACTTCATATTTTTGTACGTAATAAATAAATTTGCAAGTAAAGTCAACTTAATTTTTTAAATTCCTCTAATCATCTCTTTGAGTGTGTGATCTACTTAACTTTCAGAGTTTAAATGTCTACATGTCTTTAATTGAATCCTAATAATTCTTTTAATTACCATATTACTTTCTTGAATTGGGATCTACTTCCAAATGTGCAATTTAAAGTAACTGGGAAAATCCAATATGGACTGAAATGTTTGCATTTTTGGCACCTGAAACACTGTTTTATAGCCACATGCTACCATTAGCTTCAAATTACACGCAAGGCCTCTGGTATAAAGCCTCTTGCTAACGTTATCTTCAAATTAACTTACACAAAAAGCCTCTGGTTTAATTTTTTATTCCTACAACACGTCTATGAGACATTCTTTTACACCTGCTACTACCTGACTTGATGTTGATTCATGTGCAATAAAATGGTGCCTTCAGATTAAACTGGTGAGCTCGTGTTTACAACATGGGAAGTCGTGTACACGATATGCTTCTTGGCATTCAAGTGGTTAAGTAGTGAAGAACACCGCTGCTAAGCAACGGCAATATTAACGTTACTGTCGGCGTCTAGAAGCCACCGAGGCTAACAATTTAGCAAGCTAGCAAGTGGGTAACATGATGCAGGAAATGCAAAGGTGTAATGACAACATTTTCCTCAGACATATTCTACAATTCTGAAGAATTACAATATGCAACTAAAATTACAATGTATTAACTTATTATACACCGAAAAATGTACTTCCGTGGCCTACGCCATTTCTGACAACATCAACAAACAAGTCACAAGTCGTGAACTTGGAGCTTTCAGAAACTTTACACTTCCAGGAGGTCGTTGATACGACAAGAGGGGGGCGTTCATATGGACTCTTCTCATAAACATGGTAAACACGACCCCATTTGAAGGCACCAAAAGTGTCTTTGGTTCACTTCCTATATTTGGTCGGATCGTGTTCTCACCTAAAGTGAACTGAACTCTAGTGCACTTGGAAGCGAACCGAGACCCATGTCGTCAGGTGGACCAGAGTTCGGTTGTTTGGTCCACACCAGAGTTGGAATGAGCTTTCACACCAACCCAAGCCAACCGGACTATCTGACGAAACGCTCCAGGGTTCGGTTAAAACACACCAAAAAGCTCAGGTGTGAAAGCACCCTCGGAGATTGGATAGGTATTGTTGTGTTCCCATTTTATTTGACTGTGTCTATTAGCACAATTGCAATACCTCGGAGAATCCTTTAATAGAATTTCAAAAGAATGCATTTACAGGTTATGAGCTGTGCTCTATTGATTTTTTTTGTCAACCCACACAAAAAACACTTTTACTTAGAGATTAAATGAAAACACAGGATCTCGCTTATACACACACTCTTTGCTAGAACACAATCATGCTTCTGCTTTTTAACCTTATTTTATTACTCTTTCTATTATTCCCCTTCGTCCTAAACCCGTCTACATTATTAAGTGTGTGGGTAGATCCTCGTTCATCCGTGGAAATGTATGGTGTTTATAGGCTCGTGTGCTCGTGTGTGTGTGTGTGTGTGTTTGTTTGCCCACATTTGGAATATATTACGGAGATGTTTGTTTGAGTGTGTGTGTAAGTGTGTTTTCCCGTGCTGTTGTTCTAGGAGGTATTAGAATGAAATGAAGTGTGAAATAAGCTTTTCTGTCTCTGGAGTGTAGCTGTGGGAAGTCCCCCCTCAACACATCACACATGTTTACCACCTATCTATAAACCCTCCCACCTTGCCCATTAGGCCTCCACTAAAGCTAACATTTGATAGTAACAAGGTGGGCATATTATGATGGATATACTGCTGATGAACAGGCACACTGAAGAGAACGTGGGGGGTATCATAGAGCGCGTAAACCCTCTTATTTTTAATGGTAATCTGCTTATAAGACAGTAGATATCAAGGACTTTACGCACAAATGACAAGATATACGTAGACCGCCTCTATATATGGAAAGTGTGTGTAGCTTATATCCAAAGAAATATACTTGGGTAGAATAGTGGTGCTGTAGATCAAGAGAAAAGCAGTGTGAATGTGGGATACTGGTGTAAATGCTGCAGGGCTGATGAGCGAATGAGATGCAGGTGAGGTGGTGGGCGGGGAAGGCCAGGTAACTGCAGAGCTGATGAGGGAGGTGGGAACAGGTGTGTATCTCGTGGATGGATTGAAAATGGCAATGAAGAAGCCTGGGGGAAGAGGGTTTGTGGCTGCAGAGGAGGGACAGAGAGACAATGCAGGGGGCTGGACATGTGAGAGTGTGGCTGAGAGGGAGGGACTGAGGACTGAGGCAGACTTTGTGACGGCCATGACTTTATAAGGCTTGTTGTAAAGTTCTGCCCCTAAGTGGTAAAAAACAAAAGAAGAAAAAGATTAACGCTCCTTTAAGTTGCTATCGTGGTTTAATTCCTTTATTGTGAGTTGTGTTAGGGCCCTAGTTAAACGATCTATAGTGCATGGCGCAAATGCATTTAGGGTGTGTCCAACTCCTCTTTTGCAAGTTAAACAGTGCATATTCTGGGCGCAAAGAAAGGCGCGAGGGGCAAAGGGGTTGTTTTTAGTCTCTTAATTAATCATAGGCATGTTTTGGGCGTAACGGGAATTAAACCATTCCGAGTGTCATCTCCCATTCCCTTAAAAAGCCAGGTGCTCTTGCACATTGCTATTTATAAGGTGTATTGGTGCTCGGCCGGTGGACTCTCTGCCTCCACCGTTTCCCAATCCTCTGTTCCATCAACATCTCCATTTGACTGCAGATGAGAAAATGCACCGATAACCTATTTAACCGGTGCAGTGGGCACAGAGGGGCACAATTCATTATATGATAAAAAATGCACAAGGCTAAATATGATAGACTTGTTTTGATATTTTTTATATTTTGGATTGCCTTCCTGTTCATCCTGATTTTTTTTCCCGTTTACCAAGAGCACCCGACACGCTTTGCCTTTACGATTGAACACACAGAGCAACCAGTTATCTCTCTTTCCAATGATAGACATGTATTGATAAATAATGAAAACTGTATTGCTTTCCGATGCAATCTGTGGGGGGCTCAGACTGGCTGAGCGGAATTCTCCGTAGCTGCCTTATGCACGGGCCGCAAACTTTTAAGTAGTCTTAGTAGTCCCTTTTTGAATGATGCACACAGACTACCGGCACCTGCTGGTTTGGAGAGTTATTTCATCCCACGCAGGTGCAGAACGTCCGTGCTAACTGGTCGTTGGCTGTAGTCTTTGCGGTGTGTTCAAGTGCAACTTGTCGGCCAAGACAAAGGCAACGTGTGGCAACGCAACAGTCGGCCTTCATCGCCTCTAGTTCTTTGATGTCGGCTTGGTGTGTCTGGGCCTTTAAGCATTATGACTACCACACTATTAATACCAGTGTCATTTTATTTGGCTTTAAACATGGATGTAACAGTTTCTTCCCAGGGTAAGGTTTGTCCTTACTCAAAATGTTTACGGATGACTGCATTGTTGAAAATGTTTTCTTCTGAATTTAACTCCTTAAATCAGCAATAGTTTGAAAATATGATCCCATCATTTCTCTGGGGGAAATAGAACAAGCATATCTGGAAGAATATTCCAATAAAACCACATGGGGTGGATGCAAAATGAAGGGGGTAGTAAAAGTACAGAACTGTGGCCTCTTACACCCCAGATTGCAATTTCCAGCCCGTACGTGGTTAATGTGTGCAATGGATTACATTTTTAATCCCCAACCGTGCCCCTGGGGGCCGGTCCTCCAACCCAACACTGGATCTCCATTAGTTGAAACCTCCAGAGGAACGTTGTGGCCTCACCTTGCCCCAAGGCTCTGCTCCAGTTTTCATTTATTGGCAGAGGACAGACAAAGACACTTGTCAGCATCCACATTCACCCAAGCACACACACACACACACTCACACACAGCCTCACAAGTGGGTGGAAGGTACGGTACGGTTTTATGAGACAAAAAAGACACGGCGCCTCTCTCTCTCTTGCTCTTCTTAATCTTAATGTATTTTTAAGATAATAATAATACCCATGATGCTGCAGGGAAAGTGTTACCTGCCAACGATTTGGATGCTAACGAACACAGATGGGAGGTGACAGGCCTGCAAATCACTAATTTCCACTCTGATGCACAGTATCTAAAATCAGACTGCTGCTGATAAATTTATCTACATCAGACACAACAAATTTAAAATCCCGGTGACTCACACTTTTCTTGAATGTCTTTGTTTCCTCTCCTCTATTGGACCCCCTCTTCCCTCCCTTCCTCCTCCTCCTCCTCCTCCTCCTCCTCCTCTCCAGCTGTTAAACCAATTAAATGCTCACAGAGGGTAGACTGCCCACTCTCCTGTTGAGAAAAATACATGCAATAAAAGCATTCTCTGTGCAGAGCCATTGTGCGGCGGCAAGGACGCCATCTTTAATTATGGCCTACGCCTCCACCCTTCTCCTCGCTGAATAGAAGTGGGCTGTAGGTACAGACAGCCACTGGCGCTGGATCAGGTTTTTTGTGTTTTGTGTTGAGCGAGTGAGCGAGCGGTGAGGAGGTGAAGCTGGTGGATGGTGCTGAGGTTGCATTACAGAATGGTTTGGAAAGCCGACTTCAGGGTGAAAACTTTGGGTAATAGAACAATTTAGAGCAAGAGAAAAAGTTGAAAAGGGATCCGAGAGTAGGGGAGGAATATATAGGTATGATATATATGTGTAATTTTATACCAAACCAAAAAAAATTGAATTACAGAGGAGAGGATTTCGAGAAAAGGAGAGTGTGTGGGAGTGGAGGAGAGAGAATGGATGTGAGAGATTCAGAGAAGAGAGACAAGGTTGTTAACTGTCGGTTTTATGGCTTAGTGAAAAAAAGACAGAGCAAGAAAGGGCATCAGTAAAAGCTTAGAGCTGGAGAGAGAAAACCTTCAGAAAAAGGAGATGTGGTGGTGGTGGTGGTGGTGTGATGGGGGGGTTTAAAAGAGCGATAATATCATAAAGAGAAAGGGAAACGGGGGCGTAGAGAGGCCCGTGCCCCTCCCAGTGCCCTGTGCCTTGAGGGGGGACCCAGGGCAGGTCTGGGGAATGCAAGGCATGAAGGGAGGGGGGGGAACAAAGCCGACTACTGTCCCCCAGAGAGAGGCCTTGTTCTGGGCCAGGGGGGGTACAAGAAGTCAGCCGCTGAAATGTATGAATGGACGGATGGATGGCTGACCGGCTGTCTGGCTGGATGCTGGTTCCCCCGGCTGGCTGGCAGGCAGGCTGGCTCGCTTGCCCACAGAGCAGGCATGTAAGGGAACCCAGGGCAGGTCTGGGGAATGCGAGGCATGATAGGGGAACAAAGCCGGCTACTGTCCCCCCCAGAGAGAGGCCCTGTCCTGGGCTACAGGGCACGAGGAGTCAGCCTCTCTGGAAGGACGGACAGATGGATGAATAGATGACTGGTCTTAGCTTGCTGGATGACAAGAAAGCAGACCAGTAGTTTAAGTGAATACCACGTACACTTTTTCTACTCAGATCTTGCAGAATGTTATTCATAAATAAATTAATATTTTTGAATAAATCTGAAGGATAAAGTGCTTAAATCACAAACGGGGTTTGATCCCAAGTCGTCATCAGTCAACAGTGACCCCTTTCAAACCAAAAATGTTCCGTCTCTGCGAACTCCCTGTGCCCAAATGTTCCCATAAAACCAAGGGCAGAATCAATGGTGTTTTTAATTTTATCAGCTGTGGCCAATTAGCATTAGTTCCACAAGTTAACTACAATATGAAACTCTTTTCTTGTAAAAATGCAAGTCTGTACACGTGGCCATTGATGAACTTTTTCGGGAAGACACACTCTGTATCATTTAGATGTTAAAAAAAAAAAAATCAAAGGCCTTTTACAGTTTTGTTTTTTATCAATACGCTACAGTACTACTGTTTCAAACTACTCAAGAACATAAGAGGTCAAATGCAAAGAAGAAATGTATTGGGCACACATGCATACCCAACTAGACGTTCCGAAGTTCCAACGCTGTTTACTGCGACTGCTCCCTCCAACGTCTTGTTTCTAACTGCCCTCTGTTAAAGCTGTGTGACAGACTGAATGCAGGACTGTAAGCAGAAAGATTAATGCAGGGCTATACTGTATGTAGGACTGACTGTAGGAGTGAATGCAGAACTCATTGCAGGACTGAAAAGCCGGAGTGAATGTAGAACTCAATGTATGGTTGAATAATGTAGAAGTGAATGAAGGACTGAATTGTGCCAGCAAACTATGGAGTCATCTTGACAGTACACTCCTTTATTCCAGAAGCACGCCACCCCTACTGCCACTGTTCTTCACCACACTGCTGCACTTAATGATTGTGAAGTGCATTAGAATATTATTATTAAATTATAAAACCATATGGAGTATACAAGAAATGACACCCCCTTTGTTTGACCAAGTCTTAATCCATCTGTCCATTCATTCACTAAAAATGCTTATCCTTCAGGGTTGCAGTGGGCTGGCTGGATCTTATCCAAAGCACTTGGTTAAGGGCTACAGGGCTACAGGTCATCAATCCATCATTGGGCTAAGTCATGTCAAGCCATTTTATTTAAAAAGCCAATTTAAAAGCAACAAAAGCTGACCAAAGCGCTTTGCCAATTTTCAAGAAAAGGTTAGAACATCAGATGAGCAAGAGCATAGCGTCACAGATATAGAGGACAGGGTGGGACAGAGAGGGACATTGTAGAGCTTCAAAAGCTTAATTCTTAACTTAATTGTAAAAGGAGCCCCTCCTTTATTATTAGGGGTTAGTTTGTTGCACAGTCCAGGAGTCAATATAGCAAAAGCTCCTTGCTGCAAAGACCTGGAAGTGGTTCCACCTCTCCAACCGGGATGCTCACTGCAGTTGCCTAGGTTTTCCTCCGCAGGAAGTTATGGAGAACATCGGGAGCGTTCACACACTTCTCTGCAACTACTGGATTTACCTCAACGGCACGCCTGTACATCCTCCACTGGGGAGCAAGGATCCCAAAGGCATTCTCCACAACCAGCCACACTCAGGAGAGATGTTAATTGAAGACCCGACGCTCTCTTGGAAGGATGCGCCCAGGGGAATGGCCTCGTGAGGTTTCTCCGGAGTGGAAAGGCCTTATCAACAACGAAGACATGTAGCTGGGGTCCTCGGTGGTCAGTTCCTGGTAGTGGCAGGTCAGCAGGCAGTTGGAGGTTGCCAGATCAAAGTGCTTGACCAAAAGTCTGTCGGAATCCCACCATCGCTGGTTCTTCTGTAGCCTCCGACATCAATCACCCGGAAACAATATTGACAACACGTCCTCATCCCAACTCGTCACATACCGCCGCTTTGTATCACTTTATTTTTGGCATCAAAACCACATCGCTTTTGGACTTAAAACTACTGCGTTTGTACTAGGGATGAGTTATGATTTTTGATTTTTTCGAATAGTCGTTATTTATAAAAAAATTTAATAATTAATGTGATTATTCGTCCCGTCTTAAAAAATAGATATGTCCCTTGTATCCGCCTGGTAGTAACGTTACTACTGGTAAAACATGTGTGGCACGTTCAGTTCGGGGTATTATTCAAATAATAATCGAATAATACCCAGTAATTTTCGAATAGTATTTTTGCTTGAAATGAACATCCCTGGTTTGTACAATGAAAATGACATTGAATGTTGTGATCACGGGATACAAATGGACAGCTGATTGTAACGGGACACAAACACTGGTCTCCTGGATGAAAGCCCTGTGTTTGTTGGACCCATCCACAAATTTTAATTTACCGAGCTGTGTGCACGTCCGGTTGATCTTATGAACGCAGACACGCCGACCTTTGTGGGACTTCCACAACTATTTGTTCCATGGTTGATGGCGGAAATGGCGGAAAGAAACGCTGTTGGTATCTATGGAGACGAGCTCAGGTACAATCCACTTTGCAAACCGTGTATAAATGGGAAAGGTGGAAAAATCTCTTTTAACAGTGGACATAAATATTCCCATTTGAGATAGAACAGCCACAATGAAACAATAGAAGCGTGGTGAGAGAAAAGCAGGGGGTTCTTTGTCACAGATTATAGCTATAGGCTGAAAATGCACGCAATTAATGCTAAATTGAGCCTCCCAAGTTTTTCTTCTCCATCCAGTTGGACCAACCACCTGTCACCAAGACAGAAGAACTTCACGCAAATTGCCAGTGTTACCATAGTTATCACAGGTAATTCCAGGTTATTAATGCCCAATGTACCGTCACCCCTTCATTATCCTACCCAGAGTATTTTCTCTCTCTCTTGCTCTTTCGAGTTTATATTATCGTCTCAATCCCTCACACATCCCCACTAAATCACTTTCATTTTTGTCGCTCTGTATCTCTTTATTCAGAGCGTTCTCCAAAGCACTGTAATTTGAGCTGCTGTGATTGAAATTGAAGCTGGGGGAAGATAGAGGTACTTCAATGATAGCAAATAGAAAATCAAGTTTTTCTTTTTTTTAAATAAATTGGGGGGGGAAAAAACGAGCATTACTAGGTCCAATTTCATAAAGCCAATTTAAATTGACTAATCGCAAGAATACTTTTTAATATGTGTTCTGCAAACCAGTGTCAAAACGTTTGGTGAAATGAACAGAAACTCTGAGTACAGGTTAAATGTTGTGATGGAGAAAGGCTGCATTCACACCGGATCAGGCGTTGCAGCCATTCTTTACCATTCACACTAAAAAAAAACATATGAGCAGTTTATAAGATATGATATATATCTTCTTTTGTTTTTGTTTTTTTTTCAATAGATTTTTACTTTTGGACTGAAAACTGAGGCAATAGGCCCTTTTCACAACAACCATTTTGACATGTCATTGCTGGTCCACCTAAATGGAACAGGGCCATAATTAATGTATTCAATTACACCTGTGTTCACCCTGCAATGAGATGTCAAAATGGCTGCTGTGAAAAGGGCCTATTACAGAGACTGACGGAGCGTCGCTCGCTCGTGTGTGTGTTTGAATAGATTTTTTGAATTGATAGAGGAGGGAAGAGAAGGTGGAAGGTAGGCTAATGTTTCTTAAATAGTCATTTGAATGTTATCAGTGAAGCTTCAAACTATACTCTGTGCAGCACTACTTCGTCATATTTTCTTTTGATCACTGTCAGATGAGCTCGTTGTCTCGTTCATCTCCGAAGCATCGTCTGTTTTTCTTTTTGTCAAATATCTGTCCATTCTGTAAAGCTATACAGACTGTCTGTCTGAATGAACACCATCTCTAACGTGGATGTATAAAGAGACAATTTTGTTTACTGTTCCGCCTTAAAAAAGATTCACATTTCCCCCCACGGTCATGCGCGCCCCACCTGGCTGTGTTCAACCTGGACAGATTGCCTGTCTATCACAGAGCTACCGACCGACAACCATTTAGTGTTACAGACACACCTGTGGGCAATTTAGAGTGTCCAATTAACCTCAGCTGCATGTCTGCACTGTCGGAAGGAAAACGGACATCCTGAGGAAACCCAGCCGGCAGAGACACCCAGTGGATTTGGCCCGGGTGAGGTGGTTATAGCTGTGAGACAACAGTGCTAACCACTACACCCTTAAATTAAGAAATAGTGTTTGTAAATGTTTGTTCAACAATCTGCAGGTTTAATGAAGTAAAAATGTCCAACAGACCAAAATAAGCCGGAGCTTTTTATGCACCAAGAATAACAAGTTGTCAAAGTAGGTGGACTATAAAGTCTGGGGAATGCAAGTTCACAGTGTGGCTTGGCTCCAAGCGTGCTTGAAGGTGTATGATCACAGAAACAGGAACACAACATGGAGACGTTAACAAGCCATTTTTCTCTCCACTTCTGGTCGCCAATCGGAACGAGGCAGAATGGCCAATCAGAAACAGCAGCCTTGGAAATAGCCAATTAGGCCTGTTTGTCTGCGAGGACAAAGGAAGTGATATTGCAGAGTGATTGCACCAGCGCCGAGCTACACAAACATGCTCAAATGACACCTTGCTTGTTGCCTTCCAACCCTAATTTTCCAGGAGTGTAAGATCTTGATTGCATCGGTGCCGGCAAGAGAGGACGTCTCATTATTACACCAAAACAATCGCCACCTCAGAGGCAAAAAAAACAGAGATTTTGTTTTCATTAGGGAGCTATTGAGTCACCGGCTCTCAAGTCAAGGCCAGCACACACACACACACACACACACACACACACACACACACACATGCACTGAGGCTCTAGTCTGGCAATTTTATTCAAAAGATTTGTACCTTACTCCAGTCCACTTAATGAAGCTGTAAATTTAGAGACATGAGAGCCTTTACAGTGCTCCTCTGAGAGCTGCTACAATGATCCTGGGACTGAGCTGGTTAATTAACTGATTATTTGCTTGGCTGGAAGCCACAGAGAAATAGGGTAGATGTGGGGAGAGACAAGAAGGAAAGGAAAAGAGAGGACATGGGGGGGGAGAGGACAGAAGCAAAAAGGAAAGAGAGAGAAACGGGAGAGAAGAATAAGGACAGAGATAGTGAACGCGTGAAGAAGAGAAAATTACTATCAAGATAGAGTAGTAGAGAGTTAATGACTTGAAGGGCAGTATCGACTAAAAGCTCCCAATAAGGCAAAAAAATCAGGATTCAACGTGTCTCAGTAATCAGTGGTATTGCTGCAATACAGCTTCCATCCACCGGTGGCAGCACTGAGTCCACTGCAGCAGAGCAGCACTCAGACTGAGGAAGACACCCTGTGCCATATTTGATTTTGCATGGTATTGGCTTTAATGGAAAAGAGCTTTCTTCATCAGAGTAGTAAATCACCCACATGACAATATTTTCCCCACCTGCAAAGTAGGAGTTTGTATTTTCTTTATTTATTTTTAAGATCAGTATGTTTGTTACGCAAAATAAGTACGCTTGTTTCGTAAAATAAGTACGTTTGTTACGTAACTGGTGTTAGTTAAGAACGAAAGTTACGCAACAAAACTACTTGGTTAAGTTTTGGCAACAAAAGTACTTGGTTAGGCTTAGGAAAGGGTTGTGGTTTGGGTTAAAATAAGTATGTTTGTTATATAAAATAACTACGCTTGTTACGTAACTGATGTTAAAAAACGGCAATAAAATAACTCAACGTTGACTTTCACACGGGACACGAACAGCGGTCTCCTTGGTGAAAGTCCTGTCTTTGTTTGGCCCATCCAACCACCCGTCTCACCCACATTAAGCGGCCTTTCTCTGTCACTATATCAGTTGTTCTAACCATCTAATAATGACGCAGATGGGTTTACATTGGAGTTAGTTGAAAGCCCAGTGCGTCTCATACAAATGCTAAAGGGTGCCTCGGTATCAGATGCTGAGTGGCGGTATTCGACAAGTTGGCAGTGAAACCTGGAGTCACACTGTCCTGCAGAGTTATGCGACTTGCAGCAGGTCAGAGCTTTTCTTTTGTGGCAGCACATTAGGTGTTTTAGAGATTTTTTCAAGTGTTTCACTGAATCAAAGTAATGAAAGACGTCTGGCCACTGATCAGCCTGTCAGACAGACCCCTGAAGAGAGTTCAACCCAGCTATTGTACATAATGTTACTGTAATTACTGCCATTGTAAAGTGACATTTATGTATGGGCCATTTGGATATGTGGTTTGATTATAGCTCTTAACGCTCTTTGATGTAACTCTGTATAGTTGTCAGGTTACATTTCTCTCAGCACCCATCAACTCTGACTGACTTCCTGCAATCCAGGAACCTGATATGTAGCATGACTTGTCTTGGATCACCTGCATCAGCTGATTCATGTCTTGTGCTGTTTAGTGATGCTGACATTACCGCGTCAGATGTCTGAGATGCCATAATTGGAAACAGTTTGGAAAAAGGATGAACCATCTGTCAATCAAATTAATGAAAGTGAAGCTCACTGAAGGCGAAAACATTTCCTTCAGTGGCGTTCTTTGCTCTTCTTTCAGTGGCGAAATACTCTCCAGTTCTGATTGAACTGATGCTATCGCAGCAGCTATGCAAACCTCTCCAGGAGCTGCCATTGTTGTGTCTCACACACCTAAGCCACGCCCGTAGCTGCCAGTAGCTCCTCACAAGACGCTGATTGGTCCGTTGTCTGGCGAGCTGGACAAAAAACGCATTACTTGAAGACCGCCAAGATGGATCTTCGTGTGAGATGTGATCCTCAGATGTGATTCTCTCGTGATCTTGTGACATTGCGAGAATCCAGCTGCCGTGCAAGGTTACAGTGAAAGAATGTATGAATGGCTTAATAGTTTACCGCAGTCACCCCTGCAACAGATGAATGTGAAATTCATGTCTTGAAAATACTATTTGAAACAGGTTATGACACTGTGACACAAAGAAAATATATACATTAACATACCGCTTTAGATAACCTCCACGATATGAATGTGAAAATACTGTGAACAAATTAAACTCCAGGCAACTTGCTAGCTTATGATTATAAATGATGAAACTTGCAATGCATGATTTCTTGCATCCAGTCATCAGTAAGCAGCCATTATTACTATTACTAATTTGTGATTAGAGACACATGTACATCTTGGTGCTAATGAGGCCTAATAGTGTCTAGGGAACCTTCGCACTCTGTTAAAACTAGGGTTGGTAATCTTTTTCAAAAATCGTTTTTGTTATATTTGTTGAAATTCTCATTACATCCTGACAGCAATCAATAAATCAAATGGTCTGATAAAGCCCGTCCAATCATTTCATTCAGCCCAAGTATTAGTTCATACATGTATTTTCTGTTTCTACTCAAATAAATTTACATGTTTTAATGTTCAAAAAACACTTTATTTTTCTCATACCGGTTGTGCATTATGCAAATGTGTTACTTGGTGACATCACCACGTTACGGAAAAAAGGCGGGACTTCAAGCGAAGCGTTTCAGGCAGTTCAGGAGCAGTATTTCTGTGGACTTTGTAACTTTGCAGATCTTTCAGAAAAAATACATAACACATTAAAGGAAAGGGAAAAACCATAAAAGCATATTAGGTCCTCTTTAAAATCTAGCTTACTCTTGCTAGTTTCTCAAGATTACCAACCCTAGTTTTAACTCATTTCAGTTAAGCATATTCCTGAGAGTCAAAAACATTTCAAGTCTTTTGCTGCCAATCCCCCGCAAAGCTGGACCCATTGACTCCCTTTAAGCTGTGGCATCAATCAAAAGCCTTTCCCTGACTATTACATAAACTCTTATATTTCAAAAGTAGGAGTGGCTGAACATTTCATGTCTAATAAAACCACACATTATCCTTAAAAGTATGCAGGACACACACAAACACAGAAAGTGTAGACGGAAACACAGGTTCATGTTTGTATCATATTTTTTGTTTATTAATTGCAGTAGTAGTTGAGGTCTCCGTTTGTAACTGTTTAAAAGGTCAAAGGTCAGTTAGCAGTTAGATCTTCTTGCTGGTTCTCTTCAGCACTACGGAGCCGGCTTTGGAGGTCTGGAGAGAGAGAGACAGAGAAAGTGGTAAATTATTAAAAGGAGTGTGTTATTGCAGTGTCTCGTTATACCTCAGTATCAGGTTTTAAAGGTTAAATGTGAGGCAGAATTGCTTGTTAAGATGCACTCGTTAGCACGACTCTGTGTTTGAGACAGGTTTCCTCGTTAGCAAATGCCTACCCGCGGCTGCAGAAATATAACATTAATGACTCTAATGATCCCCGCGGGGTGTTGAGTGTAATAACTGCTGTCATCACGCTAGGTTGTCAGCACTAAAAGCCTAAGAGAGGGTTGTTTACCTCGATGAGTTTGCCTCCGCTGATCTCAGAGGTGTGGTGGTAGTTGGGGAAGTCCACGCTCAGCTTGCCTCCGTCCATGTGCACCGTGGCCTGAAAACACACAGGTTATAATCAGTCAGGGACCCGGGTACATTCATCCTCCCCTCCCTTCCCTTTCTGCTGGGTTTATAATCACTCCTCATGCTTGCATATTTCTGCCCCGCACAGCTGGAACTTTTTAAGACTTAATAAGGTTAAAGCAGCAGTACGCAGTAGGCAGAATAATTTTGGCATCATTGGGCAAAGATTCTATAATAACCTTTCAGCATATTTTAATTCAAGTGTTCTGAGAGACAACTAGACTTCTGCACCTCCTCATAGCTCTGTTTACGGGTTTTAAAAAATCTAACCCGTGACAGGAGACTTTGACCAATCACAGGTCATTTCAGAGAGAGAGAGAGAACGTTCCTATTGGCTGTTCATTCAACGGAGGCAGCTGTCAATCACTCGCGAACTCCGATCAAACGGTCAAACTAGGCAGCGCTGATCAAATATGAATCAATATTCTGTTACTGTAATGCCAATTTCTTGCATAAAATGTTTTCAGAAACATCTTGTAGTGTACTGTTTAGCTGTAAAATGAGAAAGTTTGCTTCGGCTGGTGGACGGTGCCTCAAACTTTCTCATTTTACAGCTAAACAGTACACAAAAAGATGTTTCTGAAAACATTTTATGCAAGAAATAGGCATTACAGTAACAGAATATTGATTCATACACGATCAGTGCTGCCTAGTTTGACTGTTTGATCAGAGTTTGCAAGTGACTGACAGCTGCTCAGAGACTCCAGCTCGGCTCTGATTGGTTGTTTTCCTCCGGTCTGTGAAATCTTGCAGATGGCATTAGGAGCACCGGAGGACACCAGACTATTTTTGTAACCATATTTGCTGCAATTCTACTTACTGCTGCTTTAAAGAACAAGCTCTGGATTCGTTGCCTCCTACCTTGAATTTCTTTCCTCCGATGGTCTCCATGTCGCACTCCTTGTCGATGGTGAACTTGTTGGTGACCTTGGCGCTTGCGGGGTAGAGCTGGGTCCAGCAGAAGTCGTTGCCGACCTGGGTGACCTCTGTGATCAGCTTGTAGTCGCGGCCCTTCTCAATGATGTCATCGGGGATACCTGATGGAGAGGGGAAAGAAGAGGAGTTTATAAAAGCTCAAGTTAGTCCAGACAATCAGAGAGGACTGAAGTAGGGAAGTAAAACGCATGGCAGAGAAGACTTATAGTTTCTCACCGAGCAGCTTGCAGAATGCGTCGTAGCCCTCCTGGCTCTCTGTCTCCCATTTTCCAGCGAAGGCCATTTTGGTTGTGTTAGGTGTGTGGAGGCGTGAGATGCTGAGGCAAGCTGAGGGAAAAGCAAGGTACTGAGACCAAGACTGCTCCCTGTTTATATACTGTACACCTCTCGCAGCCCCCCCTTCATCTGCATGTGATGACACAAGAGTGCAATTACAGCTGAATATGATGACTACAATGGGCTACGAGGGAGAGGGCAATAACCCGCATAAACGGGCGTTTATGGAGCTCCCAAGCAGTGAGTAAAACGCTGACTGCTCATCAGCGCGGGCTTGAAGCTCACCTCCAGGTCAATGAACTCTCCTGCGATGGCTTTATGGTCGCACCCTTCATTTTTTACTGCGGCAGACTCTAAAAAAATCAAATAAAAAAGCTTTGTTTGAAAATATAATCCTTTTATTTGAAGTTTATTATCTCACATTGTGAATGTATAAAAAAAAAGATCATGGTGTACTTGTTCAAAGTCTTTCTTCATAGGCTTGGATTTAATAATGTCCAGAATATGATGAAACGTGATGAGTCATTTACGCACTTTATAAGTTATAAATCTGTGTGAGGAGATACAGATCAGTATTTTATTGGTGTAAAAAGACGTTTTATTTATTTTATTTTGTAGACGTTTTATTTTATTGTTGGTCGTTAGTGCTTTTTATATATATTTTGGGGCTGTCAATCGATTAAAATAGTTAATCGCAAATTAATCTAAATTTTTTTTATCTGTTCAAAACGTACCTTAACCCTCTGAGACCCACAATGGACCCGTTTTTGTCTTTTTTAGGGGGGTACAGGAGGTCTTTAGGGGGAGATAGCAGGTCAACAGTAGGTGTCACATAGAAGTAGTGTACATCATCTGGAAGCTGAGAACTGGCCCATTAGATAGGGCCGAACCAAAATATGACATTAAAGTGATATTTATCTGTTTTCTTTATGTTTTTTATGTTTTATTTAGTAGTCATATTTTCCATCTACATGTAATTCAGTCGTATAAACATACATTTGTGCCATTCTGTGTGAACAATCTGAAAACCTAATAAAAAGTTGGTCTTAAAAATATTAGAAAACCTTCCAGATATGAATGTAAAAAAGGGTATCTGTCCAAATGTTATTAAAGCTATAAGTATTTTTTTTATATAAATGAACTCAGTACCACAGAATATATGGAGTGATATTATACCCTACAGATAATTGAAAGAGTTCTGACAGTAGATGTGTGGCAGCAAATTGAATAAAATCAGCAAACTTGAGACGTAAACAAGCACTTCTTAAATTTTCCTTTAAGAAAAGCGCATGGCGGTCTGCGTGAAAACGGCTGTATTGTGTGCGATCGAAGTTAAGTGCAGCATCACAAGCTTTTACCTATTCACACTTTGTCAGAATTGAAAGCCTGAGGTGCTTCAAGTCATGAAGTTGCCTTAATGGACAATTTCAGTCACTAGTGTGTTGAAGCAACATTATCCTGTAATTCTCTTCACAGTGTGTCTAAACCATGAAAAGTCAACATGGCCTTGGAGCTCTTTATGGATACATAAAACATCATATTGGCCAACATCCTATAAAAGACACCCACTATCTCTCTCTGTCTCTCTTTTTTACTGTCTCTCTCTCACTCTCTCTCGCTCTAACTCAAGAGGTCATGTGCTGAAGTGCACAAATGCAGTTTTAAAAAAAAAAAGAGCACTTCACTCATCACATTTGACATGCTATCCCCCCATTTTTACAGCTACGTGACATGACATTGTGCTCACGTTGACCTTTAACGCTCTTGCATTTGACCTTCTGGAAAATCCTTCATGATGCAGCGTTTCCCGCATAATATTCAAGCTACTGCGTAATTTTGTAATGCACATTTCTTCTATTTTAAGGTGCGACATTCATCTTAAATTTTCCTTTCTCTTGTACCTTGTTGCAAATGAATAGTTGAATCAACTTTCATAAAGATGACTATCAACATCTACGGTATATAGGCCTATGTTGGGTTGGAGGTAGGAAGGGTTGGGATGTAATTACTCAAGTACTGTACCTAGGTACAATTTTGAGGTACTTGTATTTTACTTTTATGCTGCTTTATACTTCTACTCCACTTCATTTTGGAGGCAAGAATGCCGTGTGCATTTTGTTCAACTACATTTATTTGAGACCTTCAGTTACTTTGCAGAATATTTAATACACAATATAATAAACAAATGGATTCTGGCCTAGTGTGCCTAGTGAGAGGCTATATTTTAGCATTAGCCATAAATGTCAAAAATAGGGCAATCGATTAAAATATTTAATTGCACATTTTTTATCTGTTCAAAATGTACCTTAAAGGAAGATTTGTCAAGTATTTAATAATCTTATCAACATGGGAGTGGGCAAATATGCTGCTTTATGCAAATATGTGTTTATATATATTATTGGAAATCAATTAACAACACAAAATAATGACAGATATTGTCCAGAAACCCTCTCAGGTACTGCATTTAGCATAAAAAATATGCTCAAATCATAACATGGCAAACTGCAGCTCAACAGGCAACAACAGCTGTCAGTGTGTCAGTGTGCTGACTTGACTACGACTTGCCTCAAAGCTGCATGTGATTATCATTAAGTGGGCATGTCTGTAAAGGGGAGACTCGTGGGTACCCATAGAACCCATTTACATTCACATATCTTGAGGTCAGAGGTCAAGGGACCCTTTTGAAAATGGCCATGACAGTTTTTCCTCGCCAAAATTTAGGGTAAGTTGTTTAGCCTCCTTGGCGACAAGCTAGTATGACATTAGTTAGTACCAATGGATTCCTCAGGTTTTCAAGTTTTATAATATGTCAGTATCTTCACTTAGCTTTAAAACGGAGGCTGCTGCAACCTCTGAAAGATCAATATTGCAAGTTGCGTTAATGTGTTAAAATAATTAGTGGCATTAAAAGGAATTTGCGTTTTTATTGCGTTAACTTTGACAGCCATAGTCAAACATAATGAAGCATTATGCACTTGTTTCTCCTGCCACCAGAATGTGATTGTATGCAGAATGTTCTAGACTAAAAAGCAGCAATCATTGTCTCTTTTCTTTTTTGTCTCAAGGTTAAACCAAATCGAACCATTCACAGCAGAGAATACTGAGCAAAGTACAGAAGTTTATTGTCAATGTTGTAAACCTGTGGTTACACTTTAATTTAGGCTGACAGGCTGGAAGATTCCTTTTTTTCCTGATCTCTTAGTAGTAAGATTATGAATCCCTGGACAATAAGTAACCAGGACTGCTGGCCATTACCTCATATCCAATCACATCTCGATGAAGTCATGCTGCCTCTCTTCTTGTTTTACGATAGGCATCTTTCGATATGTATGTGAAGAAGTAGAGGAATAAAGACGACTAAGCTGAGCCGATGATGACTACGGAAAAAAAAAAAAAACAGACATGAAAAAAAACAAGAATACGAACAACTGAACAAGGAGTTAATGAAGAACAAAAGAGGGGAAGAGGGGGAGGAAGAAAAGATTCTAAAGGAAGATACATATAGATAGATTCCTTTTATCTGCAGCTATAAAGAGGGGATTTGCGATGGAGGAATTAAAGGAGGGGAGGCCTTGATATGCAAATGAAGCTGCTGCTAATCAAAGCAATAAGATTAGCCTTCCAAATTGAGATGAAGAAAGGCTCCATTATCTGGGCCGAGTGTCATGTTTAATAACGCGGAACGGCATGGTAATTCACTAGTGATGCAACTGTAGCCCATGTGGGTGTGTGTTGTGTGTGTGTGTGGGTGTTTATGTGTGTGTGTGAGAGAGAGAGAGATGTGTACGTGTCTGTGTGAGTGTGTGCGAAAGAAAGAGTGAAAGAGAACAAAATTATATATAGAGAATTAAACATGTGAAAGACAAATTGTGACCTTGTCTGTGTGCGTGTGTGCACATGGTGTCACCCAACGTGAGTGTGTGTGTGTGTGTGTGTGTGTGTAGATAGTGAAAGAGAGCGCGCAAAAAGCTGGTTCCCATGGGAAAGGAGTGTGTGGGTGTGGGTGTGCACATGCTTGGCTTTGAAGCTAAAGTTATGTGTGCTATGCTAGAGAGAGAGATGAGTACATGGCGTGAAAATGCAGCTTTAGTCTCAGCCAATGTGGCCTCACCTGTTTGATTAGCTACATTATGAATCCTCAAATGACTCACCAAAAGAGAAGAGTGGAGACAGGTGTGCAGGTGACACAGAGAGGACTGCCACACATAAAAGTCCTTTAACAAACACACATTTCAACAGTGTCCTTGTTCAACTGGCAAGTTTTGGCTGCTTTTGTAAAAAAAGGTGGTTAAAAAGGGTAGATTTGTGGTTGAATGTTACTGTGGTTGCTTCCACACTAACATGCTATTAAGTACGCTAAAACAGCATGTGAGATTTTTTAAGCATGTCCGAAACCTTAGTATGAAACCAATAGTACGTGAAATGCATAATATTTACGGTGAAATATTACAATATGCAACGCTGGACACTATACGGCAGCATAAATATCCCACAATGCAATGCGGTAGTGACGACAACATTCATAACAGACGTTGACGGACAGCTCTGTAACGTCAATAATAACGATTCAATTTAAGTGTATGTAGAAGATTTCACTTTGCTCAGATTTTGATTCCCACAAATTGTCGTTTTTGGTTATATAAGGTTGGCACGGGTTACTATGGTTACATGTCAACAACCGGCAAGGAGGCTCTCAGGAAGTGACGACGTAAATTACTGCTCAGTGCGTCCAAATAAAATACATACTACTGTTTATTCACACAAAAGTATATGTTGGACGATAGCACCCATATTGGATATGTAGTGCATAGTGTGCGATTTCAGACTCAACCTGTCTTAAAGGTCCCATATTGTAAAAAGTGAGATTTTCATGTCTTTTATATTATAAAACAGGTTTAAGTGCTTTATAAATACAGTGAAAGTATCAAAACACTCAATCCACAGATAAATACACACAGCCCGTATTCAGAAACTGTGCGTTTGAAACAAGCTGTTAGGATTTCTGTCCATTTGTGATGTCACAAATCTACAATATTTAGACAATTTCACAGTTTTGAACGTACACATACCAAATGTGTCCCATTTATTTCCTGTTGCAGTGTATATGAATGACATCAGCTGACAGGAAGTAAATACGGACCCAAGCTGTTTCCTAGCAACGCAATTCCATTGCCATTCCGTCAAAATGCGCTAAAACGGAGTGTTTCAGACAGAGTGTGAATAAAGGTATATTCAGGCAGACAGTATGAGGAAAATAAAGGTTTTTTTTAACAATAAAGCATGTAAACATGTTCTAGTAGCAACCCAAAATACAAACATGAACCTGAAAATGAGCATGATATGACCCCTTTAATGTATTACCCACAGACAAGCTAAGTTAGCAACTAGCATAGTGTACATAGTGGAGCATTTAGCAGCTAAAGAGCCAGATGTTTTTTTCTCAGGAGTTGGTGGAGACCAACAGAGAGAAAAGGAGAGTCAATATTGGACTTACAATCGTCAGGTTGCCAGAAATATGGCTCCAAATGAATATGCTAGACGTGTAAATAGGCTGCAGTTTGCAAACACGTTCGCCACAACAAGTTTTTATAGTAAAATTATGTCAATGTTGTGTTTACAGCTCGTGCTGCTGAGGTGAGTTTCACACTACAGCGCCTGACTTCCACTCCTGCTCCTGTCATAGTTACCTCTTTCAGTGATCGACCATGTGAATAGATGATAAAACCTACTAGTGGGTGTAGTAGGCCCCTATTGACCCTCATCTAAGGGGCTTATAGCGACTGATAACGCCGATTTAATAGCCTGACAACAGTGTAATCGGCTGAAACAGCTCAACAGCGAAGTGCTTCATGTCAAATATGGGACATATGACTAGAAGAAGCACTGGTGTGCAAGAGAGGCTACCAATTGTTTATGGTAATTATACCAGTGGATCAGAACTAATTTGACCATGACTGCTGATGGTTGAAAAATGCTGCACATAGCACCTTTAACTTTGAAGAGGCTGACAGGGAGCGCTGCCTCAGTAACTCGGGCAATGAGCCAACATAACCATTAAACACCGAGACAGAAATAGGCCACGGTAGCCGCCAACAGTAAGCATTCTGTTGTTGTTATCTTTACTGTTTCTCAATCCATCCTGACAGCCTTACCATCCTTTGGGGAAGGAAACGGCAGTCACTGGTGATTATAAAGCCCCCACCACCCCGCCTCCCACCACCTCATCCAGGGAGCCAAATTATGCCTGCATTAATATTTCATATTACACAGGACTCGCAGAGAAACCACATGTGTACTCAGCCCTTTGTCTTCGTGTCAAATGAAATGTGCTCGGCAATCATCAGAGGGTGAAGAGGGGGTGAGAGGAGGGGCGATTGGCAGGAGGGGAGGAGGAGAAAAAGGAAGGGGGCGGAGGGAGATGAGAGGAAAGGATGGCGGGAAGGAGGCAAGGGAGGAAAAGGAGGGGAGTCACAATATACAGGTGAGAGGAGAGATGAGGCAAGAAGAGCTATGAGGAGAAAGTAAAGTGCTAAGAGATCAGCAGAGTAGATGAAAGGCAAGTAGAGCAAAGGAAAAAGTAAAGGGGAAGAGGAGAAGAAAGGGGGGAGTCGAGAAATACCTTGGTGCTTTAAATAATGTAAAGAGGGGAAGGCGTACGCTGGGCTGAACACAGGACAAAGAGGTTTGTAATACATGTGAGAGCAAGCCACTGAACAGAAGTTGTAATATTTTTAGTTTGCTCTTAATTATCGGCTTATCTACATAATATATTATCAAGAGACAATTACTGCCAGATAGAAACACAATTAAGGTGCAAGATGTAGCCCAAAAGAGTTAATAGTTCCTCAATATCAAAGCATCAGAAAGACTAAAGAAACAAACATCCTGAGAGAAAAAACCACAAGTTAACGAGACAGATGCATAAGTTACTGTATGTTAATTCAAATGTTTCCATTTCTATTTCTACATGTTTATATACACTCACCAGCCACTTTATTAGGTACACCTTGCTAGTACCGGGTGGTCTTCTGCTGCTGTAGCCCGTCTGCTTCAAGGTTGGACGTGTTGTGCGTTCAGAGATGGTATTCTGCATCCCTTGGTTGTAACGAGGTTATTTGAGTTACTGTTGCCTTTCTATCATCTCCAACCTCTCTGCCCATTCTCCTCTGACCTCTTACATCAACAAGGCATTTCCGTCCACACAACTGCCGCTCACTGGATATGTTCTCTTGTTGGGACCATTCTCTGTAAACCCTAGAGATGGTTGTTTGTGAAAATCCCAGTAGATCAGCAGTTTTTGAAATACTCAGACCAGCCCGCCTGGCACCAACAACCATGCCACGTTCAAAATCACTTAAATCCCCTTTCTTCCCCATTCTGATGCTCGGTTTGAACTTCAGCAAGTCGTCTTCACCACCTCTAGATGCCTAAATGCATTGAGTTACTGCCATGTGATTGGCTGATTAGCTATTTGTGTTAACAAGCAATTGAGCAGGTGTGTCTAATAAAGTGGCCGGTGAGTGTACAACCCATTATCACGCCAAAGCATGTAATAGATCTGTCCACCAGAGGACAGCGTGTCAGTGTCACATTTTGCCTTGCAGAGATGTGAATATTACACGTCTGTATGAACGTGCAGTACCAGCAACAAAGCCACTCACTTAAGTTCAGGCAACAGAACTGCTTAGTTAGGTTAAGGGAAAATGTCATGGTGCGGTATGTAAACTAAGTAAAACATGTACGGAAAAAACGTAACGTGCAAAACACAACACCGAAGTTGAAAGTCCTGTGTTTGTTGGACCCATCCACCATAAGTGGTCTTCCTCACTTTATATACTACATAACTAGCTTCCGTCACTACACAACACGTCTTAAAAGATATTTTCGAATAAAGCTAAGCTAGCTGTTTTCCCCTGCTGCCAATGTTTGCTCTAAGCTAAACACGTTGAATTTGTTGTCACTAAACCAAGGGGTGACCTCGACTGGAGTGAGTAACGTTATCGACTCCAACCCAAGCAGGAAAACTTACCAGGGTTTGGTTTGTGCGTTCTGGGCTTCTGTTGAAACATATCGGTGCAACATGGCGGACCAACTAACTCTGTAGATATAAACGGCTCATTCTAAGGTAACAAAACCACAACGATTCTTATTGTCAGGTGATTATACACTACAGAAAACATACTTATTAATGTTATATTTCATTTCTGCCATAGATCATCCTAATTGTTACACACAGGTCCTTTAATGTGAGGTAAATCAAAAGTTATTGTGAGGGAACACAAAAGTAGTTCAGAGAAATAAATTCCCACCGTGATCCTTCCTCTCGAGTCCTTGACTAGTCTGATATCCCTTCCAGTCTGTCCCAGACAATGTCTGGGTTTTGGACTTTGTCAATGTGACCTAAGAAGTCTCACTGAACACTAAGAGCAAGTAAGTCGGCGAATAACACTTTTGCACCAGAGACGAGTGAAAAAGGGGTCATGCAGTTGTCATGTTGACCTTAACGTGGCCTTAACTAGGTCTCCAAAGCTCACACTGCAAAAATATATGGCATGCTTAAGGTGTGAAAGAGGCCAGGGTTACTGCAATGTACATAGACTGGATCCTGATGGAAAAGTAAATGTTTTTTTTTCCACTGCATTCTACATATTGACAGATGATTCTTGTGTGCTCTCTGGCTGGATACATCACTCATTTTTTATAAGCAGAAATTTGATTGAATGGATCAATCTAAATGAAATTCAGCACAAGGTTAGAGGCCTTAGAGGCCGGATAAACCACTTTGTTTTACCTGGCGATGGATAGTACCATTGTTATATTGACTTAGTGGAAAGTTCAGGGCTAATATGTGGCAGATTATGAGTCACTCACCTCCTGTTGCCTTAAATATCTGCTTTGAGAGAAAAATCATGTGCTTTATAGTTGTGAATGTGAATAGATGTGATTAGAGAAGGGTCAATGTTTTGTCAGTGATTGGTTTAGTGATTGGTTGAAGGCTTTAAAGTGTCTTGTAAATGTTGTGTTTGTGGTGCCAAAGATAGCAATTTTCATTTCGAAGTCTGTTATTTGACCTGTTTTATATGCTGGTAACACACTGAGAAAGGAAGTAGAAAGGTTTCTGGGTTTTATATTCTGGCTTCTGACGTCCATGCAAAAAAATCGAATTCTGTAACAATGAAATCTAATTGTACTGGTACGTACATCAGCAACCACAAGTACCAGTGAGAGATTTGTGATATTTGTGTGAATTTTCCAGCCTGGTTGCATGAAAAAGCGTGAGAATGACACGATAATGCGAGGCAAAAGCGTGCAATAAGAATGGCATTCTTGCTTTAGGCGTGTCATTTGTGCGTTGGAGTAAAATGCATAAAAATGCTCTTGCAGAGTACTTATGATTTTGATATTTTCATTCTCTTAAAGTCATCAGAATGCAGGAAACAAAGTCTCTCAAACTTGAATTTGTCTCAATGTCTCAAGGTTGGCGTGTATGACCACATCGCTAGCGTGACGTACCAGAGATCAATTTGGGCTAACAGGCCAAAAAAATACAGAATCGGGGTTGCATGCAAATATGAATCAAATCAACTAAGACCCTGTGAGCCCGAGTCCCACTGAAACACATCTCTTTAGGTCCGAGATGGTCTGACCTGCAGCAAACAATACAAGCCATAAATCAAACCTGTCGAGACAAATGACACATCCCCCATATAACTTTGATAGCGCAGATACAGGTGGCGCCGGGTTCATCCCATTGTCATCGTAAATGGGGACGATGTCGCCAGCAGATGGGGCTTCTCTTGTTGGAGACAAAGAGACACACTGACATACGCACATATGCTGTGATGACAAAGTGACTGATAGATGTTTTCTAGCAAATGTGATTTATACTTGAGGTTCTAAAATGTAGAGAGAGAGGGGGGGATGACTTCTCCTCTCCAGGAGTCTGTACTTGGAGCGTCATGCTTGTTAATTACACACACACACTTGACAGGGAGCTACTAGCTGGTTGGTTGGCTGATTAACACTATAGCTTGCCTGCTGGTTGAGTGCGCTCCCATCACGGCGCGATTGCTGCAGCCTCTTGTTAACCCTCATTGTACGAAACAACCCAGTGGCTCACCTTCAAGCACACTCATCAGCCTCTTCATCCCAAACCTCTCTCACTATCAACAATTATGTGTGTGTCCTTGTGCGTGAGTGTGTGTATCCCTGTCCCTCTCACTAGCTAGGAAGTTAGCAGCAGCAGCTTGGAGAGCGCTTCAATAGCCTCTCCCTCTAACCTGATTATTAATTACAGTGTGCCTCTAGCTGACCGCAGCCCAAACACTGTCTCAACACGGTTACCAAGGAGACCGACACAAAGTCATCCACAAACAAGATTCAGGAAACACACATTTAAGCACGTTCGCAGCACAGAGGCTGCTCGGATTTTTTTGGCTGTATCAAAGTATTTTAATTAAAGGTCTTATTGATGACATTTTTATGTAGATGAATATTTTTGAAAAAATAATACCTCCACAGAGCTTTAAGAAATGTGCCGAATAAAAGTTTTCGGTAACACTTAATTTTACAGGTTCGCAAATTTCATGGTAATTAGGTGATAATTAGCAAGAAACCTATTTGAAATTTCTTTGGAATTACTGCCAAATAACCCCAATATTTACTTCAAAGTTTATCAAAAATTACTTTATTATAAACATAAGTTTATAATTATATGCTAAAACAGCAGCTTTTGGGAAAAAGGGGAATATAATTATTGAATAATGTTTATAATAAAGTTATTTTCCAGGGAGGAGAGAGCAGGCGTGTGGGTGTCAGCTCTGTGCAAAACAGCAAAACAAAAACACAGACACAACTGCGACAGTATGATAATAATGCACTTCCTATGTGTAGTCTGTAGATTTTGTAGCCTATAGATAAGATATATTTTTAATGAAATACAGTTGAACCAACAGAATACCGTAGAGCACAGAGGCCGTTTCCATGCAGCGAGGCAGACAAGCACTCGTGTCTGCCTGTCTATTCACATGAGGAGCGCAGTGAGACCCTGCGGATCCTAGCGGGACGTCAGTTGAGTAGGCGGTCCTTAATGTGGCCTAGGACACATTCACGTACACACTGCTAAAAGAATGTGGTCATATGTGGCCCAGACCACCTCTGAGTGTGGTCTGAAAGTGGTCTGAAAGATCCGATCTCAATGCGTCTTGAGTGCATTCACACCTGGACTTAGAGCTGTTCACTTGTGATCCGATCACTGAGGACTTATGTTAATACCAGGTCTGAACAGGGCTGTAGAGTGGGAAAAAAACTGGCTGAGATTAACGATAAGTGCCTGGCAACCACTTGTTGTGAAGTGAATGCAATGGAAAGAGGGGGGGGGGGGGG
>CAKAOH010019262.1:0-120522 GCA_916701665.1 Sebastiscus tertius
CTTTCTATCATCTCCAACCACTCTGCCCATTCTCCTCTGACCTCTGACATCAACAAGGCGTTTCCGTCCACACAACTGCCGCTCACTGGATCTGTTCTCTTGTTGGGACCATTCTCTGTAAACCCTAGAGATGGTTGTGCGTGAAAATCCCAGTAGATCAGCAGTTTAATACTCAGACCAGCCCGTCTGGCACCAACAACCATGCCACGTTCAAAGTCACTTAAATCCCCTTTCTTCCCCATTCTGATGCTCGGTTTGAACTTCAGCAAGTCGTCTTCACCACGTCTAGATGACGTAATGCATTGAGTTACTGCCATGTGATTGGCTGATTAGCTATTTGTGTTAACAAGCAATTGAACAGGTGTGCCTAACAAAGTGGCCGGTGAGTGTAGATTACACTCTGAAATTATTGTCCATCTTTACGCAGTTTTGAAAGATTTCGTGAGGCTAAAGGTTAATCTAGAAACAATATCATCTTTAAATATGAGGTAACTCATAAAATACAGTCACAGTAAGCTTTGATCTTCTCAGAATACTTTGTGGGATTGTCTCCAGTCTCCTTCTCCAAGCAGTTTCATTAAAACAATGTAACCCAGGTCTGATGGAGAGACTCTCCAGGAGTTGGCTATTTCTCTGTGTAGCATCTCTGAAACACGCGATCTAGCAGGATAACAAGCGATTATCCCAGCAAGTGCAGCACAGCAGAATTGGGCTCCTCATTGGACCTCATCTGTGCGAGTCGAGTCACAATGCAGTCATTTAGGTCACCGCGGCCGTGCCAGTCAGTGTCCATGTTGTTACTGAGGTTTTTGGTCACATGGGTGGACGAGATGAGGCCCTGGAGACCAGCTAGGACAAGAGAGATGAGGAGGAAAAACAACAGAGCAGAGATCTGTAGAGATGTTACGTGATAATGGATCCATTGTGGTGCTTTTCAGAGGTTTTTATCGTCCGTTTCATGCAACCATCTCGTCCGTTTGTGTGTGATTTCCAGTTCAATATGAAACGTTGCCTTGAATCACTAACCCTGGCTGTTTGTTTCCTTCCCTTCCCTCCTCTCCTTGTATCCTCCTCTACTGCCCTTTGACCTTTTCCACTTCCTCTCCTCCTCAGACCACGGCCAGAAGGCCCAAGGTGAGCCCAGTCCTCAAAGTCTGCAGGGCTTCCCATTACTATCACTTTGAGTTATCTATTTATGTGTGGTTGTTGCTTCACGTCATGCAGCTGTGTGTGTGTTTGTGTGAGTGTTGCCAAGACAGTAGTGACATTACATCACCAGACATGATTCACAATACATTTTATTATATTATTTTGGTCAATAGCACCAATACTTTTCTACTTGCACATTCCTTTTTTTCTTTATTTCGTCCATTTCAACTTCTTCACATTTACATTTACATCATAAATACTGTTTTTTTTCCTAAAGAATTCATATGTTCAATATTCAGTTTTATTTCCTCTGCTGTAGCAGGTGTATATACTGTTGCTTTTGTTCAGTTTTGTCCTTTTCTGTTGTTGTTTTAATGAGTTCCAGCAGTTTTTTTAGCATATTACTCGCTTTGTTTGCTTTCTAATTTTGGTTTCATGCTTTTTTCTGTTGCAGTTTTATATTTGTGTCCTAAATCAGGCCGTCACGGAGGTCTATTGATGAATTGGCAGTTTGCAATTACAAGAATATATGAAGAATTTCTCAACATATATATATATATATATATAAATATTAAATGGGTGTAGGTCAGTTTGGTAATTATACCTGTATAGCTGAAAGTGAATAGCTTTATAGTGTAAATTTATAAATCTGTGAAAAAGGTTGTGAGCGCTCCCCATCCTTATGAGAGTTTATCAGTTGTTATCCTGAAAAAAACTGCTGGTTAGCTCGGAAAGTAGCGAGTTATCGAAGGAAGCACATGATGTAAGATGTACATCTGCTAAATGCTAGTTTATATTCAAATTAGGCAGTGTTTTATTTTTGAATGAGTGTGTTTACATGGACATTAGTATTTTGGTTATGTGTTGCACATAAACTAAACTTCATACTTGGATCCAGGTTTCTGATAATTTCCTGCCAGGTTTGCAAGTTACATAGTGTATATACATGTATGCAGAGATAGAAACAACCAGGATACTATGTGCATGTAAACATGCTCGGTTAGGGACCTCCATTTTGGCCATTAAAACCTCATCGGACAACCATTTATACCCAGAGAGATCTTTTCATTAAACACTTAGTTATGTTTTTTTCTCATTATGTTTTTTTCCTCTTGGTTTCTTCAGCAACCCAGCCGAGCTGCGGCTGGGAAGGGGGCTGCGTCCGGCTCGGCCTCGGCCTCTGCTGGGGAGATGAGCAGCAGCGAGCCCAGCACGCCGGCCCAGACCCCTCTGGCGGCTCCGGTCATCCCCACCCTCCACTCCCCTGGAAACCCTCCGGTCCCCGTTCCCAGCAAGGTCAGCTATCAGCTTTAAAACATCACGCTGTAGTAGTAGTTGTTGTAGTAGTAGTAGTAGTAGTAGTAGTAGTCATGCTGTAGTAGAAGTAGTAGTAGTAGTAGTAGTAGTAGTCTTGCTGTAGTAGTAGTAGTAGTAGTAGTAGTAGTCACGCTGTAGTAGTAGCAGTAGTAGTAGTAGTCATGCTGTAGAAGTAGTAGTAGTAGTAGTAGTAGTCACGCTGTAGTGGTAGTAGTAGTAATAGTAATAGTAATAGTAGTAGTAGTGGTAGTAGTAGTAATAGTAATAGTAATAGTAGTAGTAGTGGTAGTAGTAGTAGTAACTGGGAGAGGCAGCTTGCCAATGAATTTAGAACAAGGTGCATCCACCAGATACTGAGAAGATACAACAAGTCTCCATTCTTTATGCAGTACATGTTTACATTTTAGATTTTTTTGCTTTTACAAATAGGAAACAGGTGACTAATGTCAGCTACGAGGAAACATTTTGCTCAATAAATACATGTCTGTGATCGGGAATAAGAAGGACGACATGTGACACTGTTGTTTGGTAACACGGTGCACATCGTGCCAACGAGATCAAAGACGTCTCAGGGCTCAGTGCATAAGCCATAGGAGCAGAAGTGTGGGAGGTAAATCAGATGTGACATTTCCTTCGCTATAGCTCCTCTAAATATACAGTTTTTTTTGACACAGCTGTCAGTTTGTATTGGTGTCACAAAAAAATAAATCTGGCATGAGCCAGAGGCTTTAACTGGTGTCTTAAAATACATACAGTCAGGCAACATGTAAAACACATAACAGAAAGTGTGTGAATGTGATTAAAGCGAGAAACACAAAATATTTTGTTCTAATTCATAATGTTGCACCACTCTTTTAGTTATATAATCCATCCTTTAATTTTCTAAACAGCTTATCCTCTTCATGGTCACAGGTGGCTGGAGTGTATCCCAGTATGCACTGGGTATGAGGCAGGGTAAATCCTGCACAGGTTGTGTGTCTACTGCAGGGCTGAAGATGGAAATAGATTCATGTTTTTTAAGACGGAGGCAAATTGCTTGGATGTACATTGCTATTCCACAATGCAATGCACAAAGGAAATGGAAGACGCTCACAGCTGGAAAAAAAAAAAATTAAATTGTGGGTGGTGACAAAACAGCTCAAAATTAATCTTGGAAAACAAAAAAATAATTATAAATCTTTTGGAAAAACATCTTTATGTCTCTATGAAGCTTAACTGGCAGCGACATCCGATGTCACACATATTGCATCACTTCCTGTTAGTATAAAATTAAAAAAAAATGTTTATTTTTTTGTATACTAGCTACCAAAACTGCAGACTATGACGATTAGTACAAGTAGTATAGTATATACTATATAGAATTAGTATGGATGATTTGGGACACGGCTTTAGTGTTCAGCTGGGATTGGTCACAAGTTCAACAGACCACACCTGAGATTCAATAAGACTTATACCTTTCAGTCTATAGAAGTTAGTTAGTTAGTTAGTTACCTAAAGGGCAACAGTAAGTGTTTTTTCTACATACAACGCTGAAGGTGACATTGATTTTTAATCAAATAACTGGTAAAACAGTAAAAAGCAATCTTTTTTTCTTTTTATTTGGAAAAGGCGTTATCACAGTGTTTACAAAAACTTTACAGATAGTCATACTTAACTCTTTTCCCGTTTTAAGATACATGTACAGTTTATATGAATATGCACAAAAAGAGGCATGTGGATGCCACCGTACTTGTTTGTCAACTCAGTCTTCTGGAGAACTGTGGGTCCTCCAACCTCTCTTAGTAAAAAGCAATTTTAATGTTATTCTGTATGTCTTAAGATTTCTTCCAAATGAGTCCTTTAGAGTTATTTGAGCTGTAAGAGGTTTTGAGTCATCCACACATTTATATCATGAATGCATTCAGCAAAAGTGTTAAAATCATCTGGATATACAGCAGGGTGTCATCTGCATAGGTGTGAATACTTATTTGAAGCACTGCTGAATGCTTAAACATACCAATGAAAGAGAAGTGGGACCAGGATTGAGCTTTGAGGGACACCACACTCCACACTCAGTCTACTTCAGCTGATACTTACATAAATAAATACTGCTACTTTACATCTAATATCTGAAGTGATAATTTATGAGATTTTGTCCACGAGGAACAGACTCAAGAGGAAGTGTCTGCATATCAGCTGATGAGTTTCAGTCTGCTGCTTCTCAGAAATGAGATGAAGCAGTAAATAGTGATTTTTTTCTGGAGCACAGCATGATTTAAGACGTCCAAATGTGAGTCTGTTTGATCCACTAAAGTTGCTTAATTGTCTGTGAACTCTTCGTTAATCAAGTTGAATCTCTGGCGATGGAGAGAAGCAACATGTACTTTAATTTGTCGTTAAATGTCACAGATTATCATTTTGTAAAAGTCGGCTGCCATGTGGTGTTTAATTTTAAGGCAGACTTAATCAGTCTGATTCGTATTTTATCCCTTCAGGAGGACGTCGCTATGGAAACACAGGTGCAGTCATGTCGCGTGATGTGATGATTTTTTTTGCACTTGATATTGAGGTGTTGTTTTTTCTCTCTCACTAACTATCTTTTAACAAGCCGTCAAAGGTGTGACTCCTAGTCTTTAATTGGTGTGTGAAGTGGCTCCGTCTCTGTTCGCAGGCTGGATTTCTTTATTGCAGGATTACATTAACATCTCTCGCTGTTGAGTGGTGTGTGTTAATAAGCGTATATTGTAAGTGTGTCCTTCCCGACGACGAGGCACGTGTGTGTTTTGACGCTGACTTTCTCCACTCCACAGGTGGAGTCACTGCATGGCAAGTGAAATTAAAGCTTCCTAACACATAAAAAGATGGAAGTGTGGTTACATTAGGGTGAAAGCTTCAGACCCGATCCACTGCTTGAGGAATCATGAAAGTGAAACGATTAAAGAAACATTAAAGAATGAAAAACTGAAGTAATGGAGCAGGGCTGAAGCCTCCTTTTGTGTCTTACAGTGCTTTTACTTTTTTAAAACGTGTGATTACTAATTCAATCTTTCCTTTTTCATCTCATCCTCCCATCCTCCTTGTCCTCTGTATCCAGGAGGAGGAGGCGCTGCGTGTTCAGGTGAAGGACCTGGAGGAGAAGCTGGAGACGCTGAAGATGAAGCGGACGGAGGACAAGGCCAAGCTGAAGGAGCTGGAGAAGCACAAGATCCAGCTGGAGCAGCTGCAGGAGTGGAAGACCAAGATGCAGGAGCAGCAGGCCGAGCTGCAGAAACAACTCAAAGAGGCCAAGAGGGTAAGAAGCAACAGATGAAAGGAGAGAGGTTGTCTGATGAATGAATGGGTGGGTGGAGGAACGTTATCAGTGCATCCACACAATGTGAGGTGGAAGTCAAGATGATAAAAATTAAGCTGATTTTTCTCACAACAATTACAGTAAAACAGTCGTTAATAAATTCAACTTATATAGCGCTTTTCAAGGACTCAAATGAAATTAAATTCTTAGATCTTACAGATATATATTTTTTTTAAAAATCACGTTAATTGAACACAATTTAATTAGAATCTACGCCATAAAACAGTGCAGCAGCTAAAAGTTAGGAATATAAAATAAAATACTGTGGTAGCCAGAAGAGTAATAGTACAAAGTTGTGCAGTGATGACTATAAACAGTGTAACAGTGTAAAAATTTAATAGTAAAGAATAAGATTTATGCTATGGGCTACAGTAAAAAAAGATTAAATCTGCAAGCGGCAATGAATGGGCCCTCACTCCTTGTGTTAAACATGCATGAACCCAATCGCTGAATATATTCTTGCGCCCCTCAAAAATGTTGTGATTCCATAGCAGAATAAGAATAATCTGAACAAAAAACAATAGGTTTCTGCGCTCTTCATGTCAAGGTAACATCTCCAAACTTTGTACTAGGGCTCTGTTTGTTTTTAAAGATGTTTTTATATTAGAGCGTCTGATATCTGATACTTTGCGGTGCTATTCGGTGCTTTTAAAGATCCTAAAAACCAATCAGAATCAATCAGTTTCTTACTATGAACAATTGGATTCTACATGAGCACAATCACTTCTGTGAAAGTTGAAGAGTTTTGGTTATTTTACATGAAAGATTTTAGTATTAGTGTTTTTTGTTTTTGCTTCACCTGCTGCTTTGAAGTGTCTCTTTTGGAAAATGAATGCAAATCTGATGACATGTTTTTGATATGTTTGTTTATGTTGCCGGGTACTGTCAATCAAATGTGATCAAACCACACCGTCCTGAGTTTTTGACTATTTAACTCATCATAAAATAAGGATGTTTTTTTCCTTAGACTTTAACTTCTTGCTTATGTAATCATGAATATCTAATGTTAAAGAGAAATACTTCAGATTGTGAACTTTGAATAGTGAAGAACAAAATGTATGGTTTTGGGCAGAAACGAAAAACAATGTACCAAATGTAACATGAAGGTAACGTAACCTCTCCTAACTATGAAGTTGTCTTTAAGTTTCACCATTTCTATATTAACAAATGACAAGTAATCATGTTTTTAGTACTCTGGTCAGGGTGGAGGAGTCAGTATTTCCACTAATATGAGACAAACCCACAGTGATGAAATCATAAGACAGACTGGCCAACCACTCCCATAGAGCAGCAGGAAAAACAAATATAATACTGCCTTTAAATGGAGAATTAACTTCCTTTTAAAGTGAGTGATGAACTGAAAGAAAATGTAATGCATAAAGAGAGAAACATTTCCTTGCAGACCGTATTATAGACAACTGTACATAACTAACTACTATACATGATAATGTGTGTGCAGGAGGCAAAAGAAGCCCAGGAGGCGAAGGAGCATTACATGGAGGAGATGTCGGACACGGCCGATGCGATCGAGATGGCCACTCTGGATAAGGAGATGGCCGAGGAGAGGGCCGAGTCTCTGCAGCTGGAGGTCGACTCCCTCAAGGAGAAAGTGGACGAGCTCACCATGGACCTGGAGATCCTCAAGCACGAGATCGAGGAGAAAGGTACTCTGAATATTCAAGTTTTTTTCCCGCAAATGTGCAAGTTTTGTCTCGTCAATTTACCACTTTTACCACACATTTTTTTCTCTGAATATTCCCCCCCTCCTCTGGCTCTGTAATTTATTTATTTATTTTAACTACAAGCCCTAATACGCTGCTGCACTTTTCTTTCTGCTTTAATATACAATAGTTTCAATCTTTAAAGCCTAAAAAAGAAAATTCTCCACATTATATCAGAAATAAACCTGTGAACTGTTAAAAAAAAAGACAAATAGTCTCATTTGAAATTAAATAATTATGTTGCAGTCTGAGCTGCACTCTGTGTCAACTATGAAATGTAAAACTTCAATGTTGCATAAAATATAGATGAGTTATTCTCGTGTTCAGTCACTATCAAGTAGCACAGGAGCAGAAAAACAACTGTTAGCCTCCAGCGTGGTTAGACTGTTGAAGTGATGTTGAGCCGCTCATCGGTGACCTCTGAGTGCAGGTGGCTGATGCTTCCTACTTTTGCTTTGTCTTGGAAAGTTTTTTATTTACAGCTAACAGTGATCAGAGCCAAAAGAACAGCACCATTTCTTTAATTAAAACTTGTCATCGTCTCTTTTGGCAATAAAATGCAGCAACATCAATTCTCTTCAAGTGACATAAATACAAATACATTTTCTTGGTCTTTTTTAAACGCTGCAGAAAAAAGAAGTATATTTTATACCACTGGTCTGGAAACTGTGGAGCTCAGTTGTGTTTTTTGTGGGTTTCTCACAGGTTCGGACGGTGCTGCCTCCAGTTACCATGTGAAACAGCTGGAAGAGCAGAACGGGAGACTGAAGGAAGCGCTGGTCAGGTGGGTGTGTTGACGCTCTTCACCCTGCAGGAAAAGTCATGAAACTCATTTAGCTTCATTAAAGTTGACAATAAATAGAGAGAAGAAAGAAATTCAACAAAGTTCTTGATCCAGATGTCTCTTTTTTTAAAAATCAGGATTTATTTAGATTTCTCAATATATACAAAATACACTTCCCACATCAACAAAACAAAGTTTAATCACCTGAAACTAAGAATCGTTGTGTTTTCGTTAGCTTAGAATGAGCCCTTCATATCTACATAGGAGGCGGGTCGTCTTCACGGAGCTCGCCATGTTGCATCGCCATGTTTCTACAGTAGCTCAGAACGGACAAACCAAAGAGAGACTTTCATGTTTTTACGTTACCTGAAGGCCACCGTAGTTCTCCGACACGCTTGTGAAACTGCGGTAACGTGAGCCGCAGAGTGCAAAACCGTGGTACCGCCGTCTGACTTCCGTTGCTCCTCAAGTAGTGTTATTATGGTGAGGATGGCCTCTGAGAGAGGCGAACGAAGTAGCCACGGTTTTGCACTCGGCGGCTCACGTTACCTCAGTCTTGGAAAGGGAGGAGTGAGCGGAGGGTTACTCGGTTGGTTGCAATCTGCAACCGCACCACTGAATGCCACCAAATCCTACATACTGCACCTTTTAAGAAATAGTTCTATGGAAAGTAATCGTCCATTTATCAAGGAGGGGTTGCCATATTGTCAAGAAGGTATTATCTCTGTTGGCCGGCTTGTTCAGTAATCTCTCCGCTGCTGGAACGTAGAACTAACCTCTAACTTCCAAAATGGTAGAATAAGACGTTTAGCCAGCAAAGTACGTAGAGAAATGAATAGCTTGCCCTAAATATGTGTCAATAGACGGGTTTATCACCTGATCCTGATCTTAATGGTCTGTTATTTTCCCCCCGTGTGTCAGGATGCGTGACCTGTCGTCGTCAGAGAAGCAGGAACACGTGAAGTTGCAGAGGCAGATGGAGAAGAAGAACGTGGAGCTGGACACCCAGAGGAGCCTGAAAGAAAAGCTGCAGGAGGAGATGACGGCGGCAGAAAAGACCATCGACGAGCTCAAAGAACAGGTTTTTATTACACGGAGCTTCTGAGCTGCTGCAGTGACATAAATCAAGTCTGCAGGCCACCAGCGTCTCTAAGCTGAGAGCACTGAGCAGTGGTTTAGGCTGTTTCTTTCACATTCAGTTGAGATATTTGTTTGAAGTTAAACTTAATGTAATGGGAACATTTAAAGCTGATATTACCAAATAGACAAATTCCACTTGTATTTCTGATGATGATGATGATGATGATGATGATGATGATGATGATGATGATGATGTTTTGTTTCAGGTGGATGCAGCTTTGGGGGCGGAGGAGATGGTGGAGATGCTGACGGAGAGGAACCTGGACCTGGAGGAGAAAGTCAGGGAGATGAGAGAGACGGTCACCGACCTGGTGAGTGAGAATCATCAGCTCATTGAGTTTAACATGAACTTTATCTAATAGAGAGACTTGATTCAATTTGTTCATTTGAAGAATCTAACGACTGGAGATTCGTGCATTTCCCGCTCACTCATTTTCCTGCTCAGCATCTCTGTGTGTGTTTGTCGGACTATAAAAGGTCAGAGAAAATTAAATTGCCTCCGTTTGCTGACTCATTTCATTATTGATATGAGCCAAAATCATTCATATGTATGCTGCCCTCCGGTGTTTATCACTGTAGTCATAGTCTCTGTTATCCATTGACCTCCATCAGAACACATATAGAAGAAACCTGACTGTCAGTGTCAGTGACTTTTTATGATAAAACCATTACGGTGTCACACGTTTCTGCAACACGTTCTCATCCCAACTCGTCACATACCTCCACTTTGACGCGCCCCTTAGCGTTACTTTATTAAATCCACTATAGTTACCTTTGGCATCACTTTAGGATTAAGCTATAGGGAAGAACTACATGGTTGGGCTTAAAACTACTACGTTTGTAAAGTGAAAATGACACTGAACAGCGAGGCCTGGATGAAAGCCTTGTGTTTGTCTCAAGGTCACCCGTCCGAACCCATTGCGAGCCGAGCACGGCTACAGCTTGTTACAACCCCTTTTTATAGCATCAAATTACTAATTAAAACCAAATTTATGAGAGAAATGAGCACTTGAACATACATCAGCGTGATAAGAGCTACCTAAAATGACAGAAACCATCTTTGGGAAACATTTATTTGACGTGTACTTTGACTTTTTAGTTTGGCCCATGTCCCATCCGCTAACATGGAGTGGGCGGGGTTTATGACCTATACTGCAACCAGCCACCAGGGGGCGATCCAGATGTTTTGGCTTCCCTTTTGGGGAGCTGTCATGTCGTCCATCTTTATATACAGTCTATGGGTCACACAAACACCACAGGAATAGTTTTCCCAAATCTGGAAAACAAGAAACGCGATCATTCATTTATGATTTCAGTCGTGGTCGTTGACTGACCCTGTGTGTTGGTCTCCATCCTTCAGGAAGCTATAAATGAGATGAACGACGAGCTGCAGGAGAACGCCAGAGAGACGGAGTTGGAGCTAAGGGAGATGTTGGATCTGGGCGCTGCGAGAGTCCGGGAGTCCGAGAAACACGTTGAAGCTGCTCAGGAGACCGTAGCCGATTACCAGCAGACCATCAAGAAATACCGCGAGCTCACAGCTCACCTGCAGGTACAGAGATATTTAACATGCAGCACAAAGTTTGTTCATGCGTGTTTCTGTCTGATGATCGGTCCTGATTGCTCTTCCTTTGTGTTTGCTGCAGGAGGTGAACAGAGAGCTGACCAGCCAGCAGGAAGCCTCAGCAGAGCTGCAGCAGCAGCCGCCGGCAGAAATGTTTGATTTCAAGATTAAGTTTGCAGAGACGAAGGCCTACGCCAAGGTCAGAGACAAAGAGAGCTGGTCTGAATAATGAGTAGATCTCAACGGTGTGATGACGTGAAATGGGATTCAGTATCAGCCTGAATGTCATTTTTTTCACCTCTCTTTTGATTTTCTGAGTGCACTTCAGCTTGATTTAACTCAGAGTCTGAATATTAATGTTGATGTCTGTAAGCGGAGTTTTAAACAGTCAAATGTGTAATATAAAGTTGATTAACTCGTTGTGTTTAATTTGTGTTTAGGCCATTGAGATGGAGCTGAGGAAGATGGAGGTGGGTCAGGCCAACAGACACGTTTCTCTCCTGACCTCCTTCATGCCCGAGTCCTTCCTTCGTCACGGCGGAGACCACGACTGCATCCTGGTGCTGCTGCTCATGCCCAGACTCATCTGCAAGGTAAACGCCACACACTTTACTTCAGTTGAGTCCACTCCCCCTGATTAATGAAACCCAATCAGGGAGCAGAAAATATCAATAAATTGAAGCAGATTTTTTAAGCTTTGATGCATCTGAGATATGGATTGATCATAAGGGGCTTTTTAAATGTATTTCTGTGTGATGTTAAACTGTTCGCGTGTCTCTGCAGGCCGAGCTGATCAGCAAACAGGCCCAGGAGAAGTTTGACCTGAACGAGAACTGTGTGGAGCGAGCCGGGCTGAAGGGAGCCGTCGGAGAGCAGCTGAGCTTCGCTGGCGGATTGGTCTACTCGCTCAGTCTGCTGCAGGCCACGCTGCACAAATACGAACAGTACGTTTCACCTAAATCAAGAGCAGGAGAGAGTCTGAGCACTGAGAGAGGACGGGAAACAACTCTCCTTCTGTGTCGTTTGTTTGTGTGATTCTGCGCCCCAAAATTTGTAGAGTAAAATCGTATTATTCTTGTTACACTTATTCTCCCTCATGGTTTCTCGTGTGTGACTCTACAATGACAAAAAGGTATTTACACTCAAACAAATCTGTGTGTCAGGGCTCTGGCTCAGTGCAGTGTGGATGTCTATAAGAAGATCGGCTCTCTGTACCCGGAGATGAGCGTCCACGAGCGCTCTCTGGATTTCCTCATCGACCTGCTGCACAAAGACCAGCTGGACGAGACGGTCAACGTGGAGCCGCTCACCAAGGCCATTAAATACTATCAGGTACACACACACACTGTTCCAATGTAGCAACACATTTTACATGAAAAGAGGAGATATCTACATGGTGTTTAGGTCCATGTCATACAGTTAGTCAGTCAATCCATTTATCAATTGACAGAAAACCGATAACATATTATTTATACGTAAAGCTTCCCTGTGGAGACGTCTAGTAGTGATATGGCGCGGTTGTTTTGACGCACATGTCAGGGCACAAGCTTGCTTGCTGTAATGCCCCAAAAAACGCTGCAATGCACCAGCAAAAACGGGAAAGAAGAAGATAGTCAACATGGATGTAAACAATTTAGGGTTTAAATACTTTAAACAAATCTGCTTTACAAGAAGGAGGCTGAATAATGCTCCAGACTTGCACTAGATTTTGGCGAAGAAAAACTGTCATGGCCATTTTCAAAGGGGTCCCTTGACCTCTGACCTCAAGACATGTGAATGTAAATGGGTTCTATGGGTACCCACAAGTCTCCCCTTTACAGACATGCCCACTTTATGATAATCACATGCAGTTTGGGGTCAAGTCATAGTCAAGTCAGCACACTGACACACTGACAGCTGTTGTTGCCTGTTGGGCTGCAGTTTGCCATGTTATGATTGGAGCGTATTGTTTATGCTAAATGCAGTACCTGTGAGGGTTTCTGGACAATATCTGTCATTGTTTTGTGTTGTTAAATGATTTCCAATAATACATATATACATACATATGAATAAAGCAGCATATTGACCCACTCCGCACTGTATGTGAATTTATACTCATCTTCAAAATGCCTCCTTTCTCAGCACCTGTACAGCATCCACCTGGCCGATCAGAACGAGGACTGCACCATGCAGCTGGCTGACCACATCAGAGTGAGTACTTAATAAGATTATGAACCTTATGGTTGTGTTTGTAGCTGCATAAACGCCACCAGTTGATCATCCTACCTGTTGTGTCCACGTGCAGTTTACCCAGAGTGCCTTGGACTGCATGGCGGTGGAGGTCGGTCGTCTGCGGGCGTTCCTGCATGCGGGTCAGGAGAAGGCCGACCTCGCCGTGTTGCTGAAGGACCTGGAGACGTCCTGCAGCGACATCCGACAGTTCTGCAAGAAGATTCGCCGCAGGATGCCGGGAACCGACGCGCCGGGCATCCCGGCAGCGCTCAACTTCGGACAACAGGTAACCACGGCAACCAAACCCTCTTGGCTGCTGATTTGGCTTTTCGGTTCACGTCAAAACTTCTGTTACTGTATCATTTCAGAATAATAAATAATTTTACTAGAAAATCCTGATAAATTTGCTACGATAACTTCAGTCATGTTGTCCTTTTGGCCTGCAGGTGTGCGACACCCTCTCAGACTGTAGGAAACACCTGACCTGGGTGGTGGCGGTGCTGCAGGAAGTGGCAGCAGCTGGAGCTCAGATGATGTCGCCTCTCGGTGAACAGGAAGGGCTGTCGGCCGTCAAACTGGAGGATGTGGCGTTCAAGGCAGGAGAGCAGGTACACACAATACACAGACCACCAGGGGCTGAAACATGAATCCTCTGACTGCTCTGGTTATTGACAAGCATACCGTCATTTTCAGATTTATGGATCCCAGGGCGCCAACCCCTACGAGTGTCTGCGTCAGTCCTGTAGCATGGTCATAGCGACCATGAACAAGATGGCCACCGCGATGCAGGAGGGAGAATATGACTCCGAGAGGCCTCAGAACAAGGTAACTCAACTTGACAGGATTTCTTTTCAGCTGCAGCCGGTTTTGATTGAGTGACAGCAGGATTAGATTTTTCAGTTCTGACGTTACTCTGTTGTTCGTCTCCTTTCAGAACCCTCCACCTGTGGATCTGCGAGCGGCGGCTCTTCGAGCTGAAATCACCGACGCCGAAGGTCTCGGCATGAAGCTGGAGGACAGAGAGACGGTCATCAAAGAGCTGAAGAAGTCTCTCAAGATCAAGGTGGGTGAACACGCCTACTGCTGAAACAACATACAGAGAATCTACTGGGAATAAAAACACATTGGTGCATTTTGTTTATTTAGTTTAGATTCATTCTGTGCATTTACAATCAAACCAGGGTGTGTAAAATAAAGTAGAATGACTCATAAGCTTGTGTTTTAGTGTTCTGGTAACAATCAAATCTGCCAGATTAAATATCTTTGTAGTGAGTAGACGAAGGGTCCGCTCCTGGAAATGGTTTTCAACATACATATAATTGATTAATTGTATGAAACCTGTTTGTGTGTTTTTCAGGGAGAGGAGCTGAGCGAGGCGAGCGTCCGTCTCAGTCTGCTGGAGAAGAAGCTGGACAGTTCGTCCAAAGACGCAGACGAACGCGTTGAGAAGATTCAGACTCGACTGGACGAAGCCCAGACTCTGCTGAAGAAGAAAGAGAAGTAAGAACGAACAAACGACGTCTGACTGCAGACAGGAAGTCGTGTTATGTTACAGATCTACAGCTGTGCCGTGTTGTCCTCCTCTCTGCAGGGAGTTTGAGGAGACGATGGACGCTCTGCAGGCCGACATCGACCAGCTGGAGTCGGAGAAGGCCGAGCTGAAGCAGCGAATCAACAGCCAATCGAAGATGACCATCGACGGGCTCAGAGGAACCGGACAGTCGGGAGTCGCTTCCATCATCACAGGAGTGGCAGGAGGTGAGTGTCTCTACTCGACCGTATATTTACCAACGACCAGCTGAACACACTGAAGACAACATATTACTACACATGTCTGATATCAGGGCTGTTTTTAGCAATTAACTTAATCTAACCAGACTAAAAATCCATCCTGAGAAGCATTTTCAGACACATTTTTGATCCATGTCTGATTATTTATCATAATTTTTTAACTTTAATTCCAAACAACCAATGACCTCTTTGTCTTAATCTCTTACTTCACCTTCTGCAGAGGAACAAAAAGGTATCTACCTGCTTGTATTGGCATCTGTTGTTGATGCATGCTAATGTTTTAATTGTGCATGGTTTGACGGACGATACTACTACATGCATGTTTTATTCAGGGTCTCTATCGGTCGTGAAAAATCTTTAAAAAGCACTGAATTCAGTTCCTTAAAAAAGGCCTTGAATGTATTACGTTTTTGGGAGAAGTTATAAACTAACAGTGGGATTGTTGGGAGTGGATTCTGCACACAGGAGGCTCTTTCTAATCATATAGCAAATACTGTCACTACTACTACTACTATTACTACTACTACTACTACTACCACTACAGTAACTAGGAAGCTCATCAGCATCAGTGTCCATTTATTCTGGTAATTAATCCATCCATTTTTCTTCTGCTTATCCATGGTGTGTCAGTTTCATTATATCATTAGAAAGTATTGTTATATACTGCTGGGAAGGACTGTAACACATTTGATATGATAAATATATCTAGGCCGTATCGTCCCTACTGGTTTTCCATCATTACTTTCGCACTGGACAGTATGATCGTGAATAAAAAGTTCTATAAAGTCTTGTGTTAAAACCTGCAGAAACTGTGTTATCAAACCATTAAGACTGACAAGTTTTATGTATGTATTATATCTATTAATGTGATATTCATCTCATAAATCTGCATCCTCTGGCATGTGCATCATCTACTTGCATGGTCTTAATCCATATTCAGCAACTCTGCTTGATGCACCGATATCAAGTTGTTCAGTTAAACATTCATTTCTTTGTTTTTGTCCAAATGTCGGCTGTAATACTTAATAATTATAGCAGAGAAGAAAAACTGAACGACGATGGTTTGACACAACGTTGGAAAAATTATTCAGTCTTTACTAAAAGTAGCAGTTCTACACAGTAAAACTCATTTACAAGTAAAAGTCCTAGTTTATTCTGTAACAGTATCCTGTTTTATAAGATCATCACAGAATTAGTGTGTCAAATCTTACAATATTTAACTCTGAAATGTAGTGAACCAGAATTATAAACACTCGATCACCGTGCTAAAGTATGCACACTTAAAATTAAAAATGCTGTAAACAAATAGTTTGTTTGGACATGAAATGTTAGATATTGTTTTTCATTTAAACTGAGAATATAAAATGTGTCTGGAGTGTTTTACTGAATGCAAACGCTGCATGTATAGATAAAGGTTTCGGTCCAGTCAGGTTTCATAACGTGCTCCTTTTTCTCTTTCCCTCCTGCAGCGAACATGATGTCCGGCGCCGGTTCGGGTTCGGGTGTCCAAGTGATCGACTCTCCTCTGCTGACTCAGCAGATTGAAGCTCAGAGACTCTGCATCAAACACCTGAAGAACGACAACAACAAACTGAAGGTACGAATCCTCTCGCCACCGTCTCAACATCTCACTCGTTAAACAGATTTTTCTTTATTTCATGATTACCCGTCACAGACACGTGAAAATATATGTCTTAAATAAAAAATATATACAAATGAGAATGTAAATAACTAGAATTAAATATTCAATAGTTACTTAAAAGCAGCCAATATTAGTTCAACAAACTTAGCAACATAGGTTAAATCTCCGATATTCTTAGTGTTAAATCATTTGATTTGATGTCTACAGTACATGGTTTTGGGGATATATATATATATATATATATATATTATATCTACCACACCTACACAGATTAAGCAAAAACATATATTTTTCAAAAACAAAATCAGTCTAAACAACCTGAAGTTATCATCATCCATCACTATCATAAGCCTCATTATGCCAATCCTGAAGATTAATATCCTTGAGTATTAAATTTACATTAAATTGAATGTACCCTGGATTGATATCTCCACTATTGTGCTGTAAATATTGTAACCTACATTCCTCAAGAATATTTTTAACTTTAGAAATACAGTTTGACTGATATAGATCGGAGGAAGTGACTGAAACTGCAGGTTTTGTCTTCTCATTGTCCTCCAACATGAGTGTCTCAGTCACATTTAGTCCTCAATCACCAATGATACTTGATCCATTTCGCTGCTGTTAACATCTGGATTCATTGTGTCCATGTTTTCCCTCTCAGGCTGAGAAGATGCGCGCTCAGCTCGCCTCTCTGCCTCCTCTTCACGTCACCAAACTTCCCTCCAAAGACGGAGGTCGTCCCGAAGTGCTCTCCAGCGCCCTCTACCGCAAGACCGACCAGCTCCTGGAGACGCTGCTGCAGATGAGTGCCAACGTCAAGGTGGTGGACATCACTGGGAAATCTCCAGGTATGCAAGAGCGGTTCAAAGCAAGCGTGTAAATGTCTTCAATCCAATTTCTGTCCCACCAGTTTTACAGTTTTACAGTTTTAGTTTGATTTACCTCCAAAATCCAGATTAGAGAAAAGAAGAGTTGATAAAATGTATCATTTTACTATACTATAACATTTTTATGGAATACTATACTATGACTTTTTATGTACTTTTTTTCGACATAATATACTATGACTTTTTTTTCTATATACAATACTACGACCTTTTTTTCGACATACTATACTTTGACTTTTTTTCGACGCACTATAGCATGTATTCTTTTTTAACTCCGTTTTTGACATACTATACTAAGAATTTTTTTTTTTTTACATTTTTATCGACATACTTCACGATGACTTTATTTTTACTCTTTCTTTTCGACATACTATACTATCACTTTTTTTTCAAATTATTATAATATCACTTTTTTATAGTATGTTGAAAAATGTCATCAAAAAAGGTCATAGTATAGTAAGTCAAAAAATTTCATGAAAAAAGTCATAGTATAGTATGTCGAAAATGTTCATAAAAAAGTGATAATATAGTATGTCAAAAAATTTCACCAAAAAAAGACATAGTATGGTATGTCGGAAAATTTCATGAAAAAAAGTCATAGTAAAGCATGTCGAAAATGTTCATAAAAAAGTCACAGTATAGTATGTCGAAAATGTTCATAAAAAAGTCACAGTATAGTATGTCGAAAAATTTCACCAACAAAAGTGATAATATTGTATGCCGAAAAATTTCATGAAAAAAGCGATAATATAGTTTGTCGGAAAATTTCATGAAAAAAAGTCACAGTATAGTATGTCGAAAAATTTCACCAAAAAAAGACAGTGTGGTATGCCGGAAAATTTCATAAAAAAAGTAATTATATAGTATGTCGAAAAATTTCATGAAAAAAAAGTCGCAGCTCGTCCATGCTGCCACCGTTAGTGTTTGCTACAGCAAAAGACTTGAAGGGTTTTCCTGCAATGAAGCAGAGAAAAAAAGAATCAATTAGGTTCTTATGACTCTTAACAGGTGCCTCATTAAATAAAAGAAATATTGTCATAGTATAGTGTGTGGAAAAAAGAATCAAAGTATAGTATGTCAGACAAATGTAATAGTATAGTACGTCGTAAAAAATCATTAAAAAGTCGTAGTTTAGTACGTCAAAAAATTCATAGTATATTATGTCGATAGTCATCAAATGCCCTTCTTTATGACGTACTACGTATTGCTCCCTGTATGAATGACAGATGTGTTTTTGTTGGTCCTGCAGTGACACCTGGTGCTCAGCTCCTGGAACAGACGGCTAGATTACAGTCTCTGAGTGACACGCTGGGCAGACTGAAGGTACACACACTCAACAGTGAACACATCTATACGCCTGTATGCAACAACGCTTTCAAACAAACAATAATAAACAAAAAAATTACATAAAGTGTTCATTCAAACAGTACAAAAGACACCTCCGTTGATTCAATAGCAGTTCAAATGTCCTCCACATGTCTTCTCTTTTGTCTCCCCCGTCAGGACGAAGTAGCAGAGCACGTCGTCCACCAGCAGCCTGGAGCTCGAGTCTCGTCTGACTTCGCGACGTTCCCTTCGACCTCGTTTGTTAAGGTAAGAGCTTCACACCTGTCAATCTAATATCACCAATTATTTCACAGTGTGGTGCCTGTTTACTATCTCATACCAACACCGTCTTTGACAAACATTTATATTTAATTACTTAGCTGAATTATTCTGCCGATGTAAAACAGAGTCGGATTATTTTTATTAGGGCTGTCTGTCAATTAATAGCAAGTTAGTTGCACCTTTTTCCTGTATTGAAAGTGTACCTTAAACGGAGATTTGTTAAGTATTTAATACTCTTATCAACATGGGAGTGGGAAAATATGCTGCTTCATGTAAATGTATGTATATATTTATTATTGGAGATCAATTAAAAACACAAAATGATGACAAATATCGTCCAGAAACCCTCACAGGTTCTGCATTTAGAATAAAAAAATGCTCAAATCACAACATGGCAAACTGCAGCCCAACAGGCAACGCGTTATTATTGTGTTAACTTTAACAGCCCTAATTTATTATTATTATATAAGTCTTCTACAAAAGGAGTAAACCAGACATTTTATACAGTTTTTTTCCACAGCAGCGATTAAATCCAACCATAATTCAGATACATTTTGATGTTTTTTGCAGATTTAAAGCATCATTATCTTATTTCATCTTATCAACCATCCTATTTATTATCTGTGATTATTCATTTCTTAAAAATATATCTGTCCCTTTTAGCTATTTCTTTTATGACTTATTTTAATGGTGTCTCATCCGTTTACGTTATTGTGAAGAAAGATATTTCGCTTCCATATATCGTGACAAATCTTCAGCCTTGCTGAGAATTTGATTCGATTCAATTAAATGTTTCCCAAAAAGTAGCAGCTCTACAAATGTTAAGTATAAAAATAAACTACAATTATTCAGTCAACAATTATTAAAACATGTTGACTTTATGCTAAAGCTCTAATTCAAAGAATGACATGTATTTTTAAGTCCAGTTTTTAGCCTCAAACAAACAAGTGTTTCTAAAGTAGATTTTGCATTTTAATCTCGTCTAGGTTTCACACTTACTTTTAGCAAACAAAGCTCTTCTAAATTCAGTCTAAACCAGCTTTTAAACTTATTTGTAGTGTTTTAAAATAAGAAATGTATCTACTGTTGCAGTTTCATCTCAAATACAAATATTGTTGCTTCAGTTTTGTCACTTGAGCTGACCTGTCCTCTACCTGCTCTCCTTCGTTTTTAAAACTACATCACTACTCTACCTGTTATTTGTTTTCCTTTTAATAAGAAAGCAGTTAGACATCTCAAAGAACAGAGTAGGGGATGTAGAAGTGAAAAGGATCTCACCACACTCTAGAACTGAACCCTTCTCTGTCTTCAGGCGAAGGAGGAGAAGCAGGGCGACACGGTGCTGGTGGGTCGGGTCATGGTGCCGTGTACCCGAGGTCAGGAGCAGATCCACCGCCTCGTCCTGTCACAGTCTCAGCTGCAGAGAGTTCACAGTCTGCTGCGGACCTAAACTTCACCTGCGATCCTGCCTGCTGCACCTACACACCTACACAACACCACCACCACCACCACCACCACTCATCATCAGCTTGGCAGCCTGGCTTCCACTCCCGGGCCAAACAAGTCAAACCAGGAGGTATTTCTAGTGGAGCAATTACAACCTGCGGGAAATTATCTTTTATCTTCTTTGAAAAGCAAGTTAATCTGTGTGACAGTCAGGGCTGTAGTTTGAGACCAGTTTAATCTCAAGATCACTTTGGATATCTAGAACTTGTTTGGTGTTGATTATTTTATCTAGAGACAATTAGGAGCAATTTTGATAATTGTTTCACTCAAAAATGCCAATCATTCACTGATAACGGCTTCTGAAATGAGAGGATTTTCTGCTTTTCTTTGTCATATACGACAGCAAACTGAATATCTTCGGGTTTTGGACAGTTTGTCAAAACAAAACAAGAAATCTAAAGATGCCTTTTAAGATTTCGGTAGATTATAATGACATTTTCTCACTGTTTTCTAGCATTTTATCGACAAAACAATTAATGAAGAATATAATCTGGAGATTAATTTTTAATGTAGATAATTACTACTAAGTAAATTACACTTCAGACCAGGAAAGCAGCATATATATTTAGTTATTTACATCTATACATTAATATTACTACTATCAAATATCTTATTTTTCTTCCTGTAAAACTCACAATGACAAAATTGGAGACTTTCAGGCGTTTCACATTTTTCTTTCATTAATCTTAAATCAAAATCAGATCAGCTTAACTTGTTTTTTTAAGTGATTTGGATTAAACTGCTGTTCTCTTGACTACAGCCCTGCGTACTGTAAATTATAGACTTATAAGTGAGGCAATCATGACTTCATACTTCATATTTTACACGCCTATTAATTTAGTTTTATGGCCAGAAAAAGAAGTAGTGATACTCGTAACTGCACTGCTGCATGCTGCCCAGAGTCACTGATTTATTTTGAGTTGTAGAATATTTATGAAACTCCTCTTTGGCCCCGGCGTGAAACCGGCACAGTGTGGTTTACATTATTAGGCCTGAACATTGGATGTTGCTCCACGTTTCTATGTTACACTGTTTAAGCTACACGGTATTAGAAGGATCATTACTGGTGTAAAGTTTTTAATCAGGTCACTGTTGTGCGCTCCATTTTTATAACTGTCTAAAGGGAAAGAAGGATTATGTGATTTAGAAGCGATACTGAAAATAATAATAATAGATTTGTCCATTTAAAGTAGCGGATATTTTACTGTGGTTTGATCAAAGAGTCTTTTTGCACATATAATAAGTCCTGAGTGACGGGAGAAACCACAGAGGAGAACCAAATCCTGCACATTCGCTTTAATTGGACGTAATTTTATTTCACTGATCATTTTAGCAATGGCGTTAACATGCAAGCAAACCCCAGAATGTGTTGAGGATTTCGCATTTTGCTCTGTGGTTTGATTAAAACTTTATGGACTGCACAGAAGAAAAAAAAAAAGCTGATTAACCTCAAGGGATTTACTGTGTAAAACGCGGATGAAATTCTTTTGCTTTTGCAGATTTCTCCTGTTAATTTAAAAACTCAGATGAAGCATTATAATGGTTTAAATTATTTAGTATTTATTACACTTGTGGTGTAAATTCCAGTAAGTTGTTACCGTCGACTTTTACATGCCGGGTATAAATAACGCGCTGGGTGTATTGGTAAAAGTTACAAAAATCCAGAAGATGTGTGTGTTACCTTTTGTTCGGCTGAGATTCCTGTTGCTGTTTCAAACTTCGTCCGAGCCTTAAACCTGCAGAGAGCCTTGTGGTAAAAGAGCGGTCACCTGCCTTATGTTTGATTTGTTTAGACCAAACCTCGTTTAAAGCAAAACTACATCTTTGCCAAAGAATCTGTTTCTCATCACCACGTTTGCCATGGCTGATTTTTTTTTAAAAAGGCTTTTAGTTTATTAATCCATGCTAATTATTTTTATTTAATGATTTGTTAGACTATTTATGTTTACACACAATTGTCATAACTTGAAGTTTTATTTTGTAATTAATTTAATTAATGGGCATCTACATATCTGTAGTGGAAGAGGGAAAATGCTCTTATTTATTCATGATGTTATTTATCTGTGCAGCTGATGTACTGACTCTGCAGCTTGTCTAACTTGTCTTACCTTTTCCTCGTGTGGCTTCCTGCTCTTGCACAACCGATAACCGATCAATAAAGACATTTAAGCCAGTGTATTTCCGTCATCACTGTCTTCAATCAAATCATGGAATTTAATGAAAATGTTAGAGAATCTGGTTTATTTTTTACATTTAAACACATTTTCAAGTTTAACCAATTTTAAAACGCTCCACTTCTTCAAGTAGAAAGAAAGTTAGAAATATTTATCCAATGTGTAGAATTCTACATAATCTTTCAAATAACTAAAAAATGTGGTCGCAAATAAATAAAAATTCATTTTTAGTTAAGTTAGGTAGTTTTGTTATTAAAATTGTAAAAATGTTTTCACATCACTGATTTAATGTACAGTAAAAAAACACATTTCACTGGTCTGTTCACTGCCACGCTGTTCTTCTGCCCAGGACGCGGTTAGTGATCCTCTGAAAGACAGAAAACAATTTGTTCATTCATTTTGTATTAATCAAATTATTGAACAAAGTTTGTCTGCCAGCCACTTTGATAGAAAACCAGCTCTTAAAGTAAATTTGTCAGATGAATTTTGTACTTGGTGATGAACGAGAGTAGCGGTTTGTGTCGTACCTTGTTGTAGAGATGAGCGTTCAGCCGGTAAGATCGATATTCTGCTTTTCTTCTTTCCTCCTCTTTCCTCCTCTGAACCTCGGGAAGATTCTCATAAATCCTGGAGAAGAGACGGTGTTGACACAAAAAGTTTGCAAAAGCCCAAACTTTAAATATTCTGCAACATCCGAGTTAAACAAAAGTAAAAGTTTTACTTTCACCCGTACCACTGACGATGTAGAACATCATATCACAATAGTCACAATGCCTAAACGTTCAGGATGTTATTAGTTCCCAAATCATTTATTACAATATCAAGTCAATAGTGCAGCCATGACGTCATAATACAACTAAAGATATCTTGCTTTTAACCATTTAAAAACACTAATATCAATGTTAAATCCAGTCCAAGTTCAAATAAGCAGTCTTGGGTCAAATGCTAATATTTCAGACTCTAGTACAATGTACCATTTAATGTTTCTTACCTGTTTTGATATTATTATTTTTTTTAATGCTACGAATTGGAAAGAAAGTCACCCTAGACTGTCTTTAGCATCGTTACGGAAGTATTGGAAAGTATTGATACTATTTGTCGTTAGATTAATGAATCATTATTTACATTTTTAAATACAAATGACATTCAAAACAAAGCAAATGAAAATCTTACTGTTTGGATCTCTGTATCATCTCCTTCCTGGGAACAGCCCTCCTGAGCAGAGCGGTGCCTTTACACACAGATACAAGTAAAAGTCATCAGTTCCATTTTTAAAATAACACATACAGTATAAACAAACACTAGTGGGCTTTAATGGTAATCTGGATACATAAGCTATGCAGCTGTCAGACAGAACATTAGCAACACCTCTGCACACTAAATATGGAGAGCTACAGTATGCAGCAGACTTGTCGTTCCCTCCTGGTGTTTGTGGTCGAGTACCTGCAGGCCTCAGCAGCCTCCCTGGTCCTCTGGGCCGGCTGAAGAGTTCGTCTCTCTCTCTGCTGAAGTCTTCCTGTAGCTTCCTCTCCTCCGCCTGCAGAGCCAGGCACTCCACCCTCCGCCTGGACTTCGAGATGAACTCTGGACGACGCATCTCCAGCGCCTCCTGCAGGATTGAAGAGGAACATTTAAAATGAGTCATATGTACTGTAGACAAGCCTGTCAAGGAACCTGAAATATATTTTCCCATCGCAAACAACACTTTCCTCTCTCACTTCTTAAATGTACAAATAAACAGTTGTCCTAAGGAAGAGCCTGTTAGTGTTAAGCAATGTTTTCTAAAGAAAGAGACAAACCAACCTGGAGAGAGATCCGTGCCAGACCAGAGGAAATCGTTTTGGTTCTTGGATTTAAATCGGGTTCAGCATGATGTTTGTTTCTGTCTTCGTGGACTTGTCTCTGTCTCAGCGGTTCTCTCCATGGATTCATTCTGCTGTACGGCTCAAACCAGGCGGTGCTCTGCCTCCACGTCGACTCCTCTTCCTCTGGCCGGTTCTCCTTCCTCGCCGCTGACCTCAGGTCGTCAGCAGAGATGAACCATGAAACACCTGGAAGGACCAGAGCAATTTAACCCAGACAAATTAATACAAGGATTTCATTATGCTCTGGTATCAAACAATAACCTGTTCCTAAACAGCACAAGCACCTCATTTGTATTCTGACGTACCTTCAGGGTAGGTCTTCGGCGGGCTTCTCTTGCTCTTTCTCTGTAACCCCTGACTCTTAGAGGGGCGCCCTCCTCTTCTTCTCTCTAAACTGGATGAGGAAGATGAGATCTGCCTGGAAGTTCTGGCTTCACCAGGCGAAGGGAAAGTAGTCCCAACGTCTCTGGTGTGCCGTCGAGTTCCACTACTGACAAGCTCCAGGTCACCTGAGGAAAAAGAAAACAACAGTTAGAAGAATCTTAAAGAATCACTTTCTTTGCAGCTTTACTATGAACGTATAATGTTGTTTAACCATTTGTCAGTTTGTTTTTTTGGTTACAGATTAGCTGTTGAGCTACATTTACATTGATATTATTAAAATGTCATTCTGACCTGCCTGGATGCCTCTGCTGACCATTTTAACAGCCTTCTTGGCTGCCAGAGTCCTGGAGGGGCCGCGGTGTGACGGGACGGTGTAACTGCTGGTTGATGTAGAATCAGCAGCAACCTGAAGACCAATGACAAACATTTAGATCTGTTCAATACCTGAAATTATAAGTCACTACATTTCTGTGTCTCTTTGTTCCGTGCTCCTACAAAAGGTAATTTTCACAGAACACATTTGATGCCACAGTAGGAAAAGCAGAGGTGTACATAATAAATTAATGATGGCTGAATTCCATTTAGCTGCTTCAGTTTCAGGGTCCTGGTGTTGTGCGTGCTGGCTCACATTGTCTACTGGGACTCTTGAATACAACACCTCTGCAACAATGCAACCTACATACATTTTTGTGGATTTATTAAAAATCCCACAGTCAGATATGAAATTCATTGATACATAAAAGGATTATCCTTATGTGTCTGTAATTAAATTAGCTTCACTTCAGAATGAGGGCAATAATATGCAGATAAACTTACGGTGGACTCATCAGTGCCGGTGGTCTCCGACAGTGTGATGATGTGAGGCGGCTCTTTGTTTCTTCCTCTCCTTTGCTCCCTCCCTTCTTTCTGCTTGTTGATGGTGTTGTACAGTTTACCGAGGCTGGAGCTCGTCTTCAGGTGCTGGACTCGGTGGGCGCCGAAGGCTCGGATCAGCCGCGCCGTGTCCACGGTGGACATGGAGCCGGACACGGTGGACAAGGTCTCCGACTCGTCTCTGTCTGCAGGACAGAGGTGCTGAATCTGTGAGGAGCCCTGAGAGAAGCTGGAGGTGAAGGAGTCCTCGTCTGCAGGTTGAGAAGTTTCCTCTACCTGCAGCCTCTGTGTCCAGGCCTGACGAGGGACGGGAAGTTCACCTTCAACCTCTCGACTTCCTTCGACTTCCCTTTCCATTTTTCTGACCTCACAACCTACGCTCCTCTTCACCCCTCCAATATCCTTCCCCGTAGCATCTTCTCCCCTCCTTCCCAGCTTTTCTTCTCGTAGTTCTGATATGTTAGTACTCCTTGTGTTATGAATAAGACGGGACAGGCGTTCTAGCCGCTCCAGCAGCGTTGCCTCTTTGTCATTGGTTGGTCGGGACTCCTCCAGGCTCTTCCGATCACAGAACCTCTCCCAGAGCTGCTCCAGAGTGCTGCTGCTCTGCTGGGCGTTGGGGTGAGGGAGGTGAGAGTCCCTCCTCTCCTGGTCTCCCTCCCCTCCTGTCTGAGGGACAGAGCTTTGGTCCAGATGACGGCTCGCTTTGTCTTTATCCATGTCCACACGATCTGTCTGAAATCTCACACGGCTTGGCTGTGGTTGCTCATAACGGGGGAACTGCACCGGGCTGGTCCCCTGGTCTCTCTTGGAGGCTCCTTGGTTGCTCGATAAAGGCACTCTGGTAAAGGCAACGGATACCTGAGAAGACGGCTTTGGAGCTTCAGTCACATTTGTTTGTGAGGGTCCATCTGTTGATACAGAGACATCTATGAGGAGAGACAGATAATATGTGTTAAGAATTAGGATAACACACACTTTTTCAAAACAATATGTATCAATCATTGCCTCATGTACAAAAAAAACTACAGAAAGATAAAGCAAAGCTGTGTAAAGAAAACCCCAAATTAAAGACATTTAAAAACAAACATAGAACACCAAGCATACGTTTTTTTAACACATTATTTAAATCCCTAATAAAACATTTCTTTGTCATAATTAGCATATGAATTCTTGAGTTATGGCCAAAAACGTATTTTGTGAGGTCTCAGTAACCTTTGACCACCAAAATCTAATCAGTTCATCCTTGAGTGAGTCCAAGAGGACGTTGGTGCCAGATGTAATACAATTCCCTCAAGACATTCCTGAGATATTGTGTTCATGAGAATTGGACAACCTGAAAACATAATGCCTCCAGCCTAATAAACATTGGGAAGTGTTTACACATAATCCTCGCCACTGTATTTCACACCTCTTCCCAAAATGTTTTATTTATCTGCATTGTTAAACACAGATTAACAATGTCCCTTTCACCTCAGTACATTTATATTTGGAACGTTTCTATTATATGAATTTAATTTAACCAGAGTGATATATGTACAAATTAACAATTAATGACATGAAGGACAGATGATGTTTGTTTCACGCATGCATTTAACACAATACAACTTAATGAGTATGCCTTCTGTTTGTGTGCATGTTCAGCTCACCTCTGCGTCCGGGCTCTTGCATTTTGAAGGTGGTTGTTTTCAGCCTCTTGCTGTAGATGCCCTCTGAGTGTTTGATGGTGACTCCGCGGTCCAACCCAGCGTCTCCTCCACCGAGGACCTCACTGCTGAAGCGTGGGGGCACAGCGTCGTCTGAGCCTGGTCAGGATTCAAAAGTGGCTTGTTACCTCATGACGAGTGCTACTCAGAGATGGCTAAACCGAGATGGCCTTCATTTCTGAGATAAACAAATGATGAATAACTGCTGGAAAAGTGACCAAAACAGTTCATTTTCTGCTAGTAATGAACAGAAGATATTCAAAGATATGGAGTCTGCAGTCCCCTCTCTCCTTCGGTCTCTCTGCTGGGGCCCCAGCTCAGCCTTTGTCTCACTCAGCCCCTGAACATGAATAATTAATGCACTGCCTGGTGTATGTTACAATAGACCAGCTGCTACCACACAGGCTCAGGGGAAATGAGAGCAGAGCCTCCTCATTCAACTGACAATTCAGTTCTCTGGATTTGATAAACTCCTCAATTTCTAATTTCATTTTTTTTTTAATACTATTTCCGATGTTTGAGTTCAGTCAGTTGCAAGATGCAAAAGCTGTCCAGTTATTTTCCAAAACCAATTTTTCTTCAGAATATTAATTTAACACATGCATTAGTTTTCTTATCTATTAGATATTTTTCATTTTTATACACCAATTTTTAAAATAATTTTAAACATCATTACTACTAGGGCTGTAAATCGATTAAAATATTTAATCATGATTAATCAAACGATTGTCCAGTTAATCACAATTAATCGCAAATTAATCACCCATTTTTTATCTGATCAAAATGTTCCTTAAAGGCAGATTTGTCAAGTATTTGATACTCTTATCAACATGGGAGTGGGCAAATATGCTGCTTTATGCAAATGTATGTATATATTTATTATTGGAAATCAATTAACAACACAAAACAATGACTGATATTGTCCAGAAACCCTCACAGGTACTGAATTTAGCATAAAACAATATACTCAAATCATAACATGGCAAACTGCAGCCCAACAGGCAACAACAGCTGTCAGTGTGTCAGTGTGCTGACTTGACTATGTTCAATCAGCAGTGCTGTAATAAATGTCATTTTTTTTTTCTATTGAAGTTTTCCAATGAAGCTTCGAATGACGTTACAGAGACAGATTGAGTGCCGTGTGTCAGAGAGAGAAGACTTGTGGACTTTGGCCACAATAATAATAATAATTTGAATGTTATGAATGAAGCATCGACCTATTCGGTACAGCCCTACTTCTACTTTAATGTTACACTGTTTTGCTACTTGCATAAAGTGTTCGGCGCATGCTTCAGCAAAATGCCTCTCCTGTCTTCAAAACAGTCAATGCATGCAACTGAAGTTCCCACTGCTGGTTAAAATAATGCACTGTCAGCCCGTGGTAACTGTGATTGCTGAGTGGAGTCCAATAGTCTCCGGTGAGCACAACCGTTGTAGTCTGTCCCAACTCCGCTACTTTTGCTTTCTTCTACTTTTTCTTTCTTTACTTTTGTTAGTTTCAGTTCAGCCTCACTTAACTCCTATATCAGCCAACATTAGCCTCATGTTTTACCTGTAAGATCCACATTTTAATCTGTGATTTGAAAATTCAGATTTCCACACAGTCAGACTGACTTTTGAGGAACAGCCAAACAAATTGTAATGGAGGGGAAGTTGTGGAGTGCAACCAATGTTCAATATGATCTACGTTGATGATCAAATATATTTGAGACTAATGTACCTGTGTGGGTGCTCTCCATGGTGGTGTCAGAAGAGTCGGTGTTGGAGACATCAGCTTCTGTTTGAGGGACGTAGAAAAGCTCCTCACTGCCACGAGGTTTATAAGGCAACAGAACAGGAACTGTCGTAGGGTGAGAAGGAACATAAAATCATCTTTATCAACCACACAGATCATTTAGAATAAAGCCATGTTGACATCTTGCCTAATTTAGCTAAGAATGCAGCATCAGAATATGTAGCCTCATGGAAGCAAATATCACAAAACACAAACAAATTAACACAGTATGTTCTTATCTAGTTTAGAACTCTGCCCTCATTTATAGTGTGATAAACAGCACAGTTAATGGCTGGGTACTGTACAATAAAACTCTAAAATTTCATAACAAGCCTACCTGGTGTCTCAGTAGTCGTGACAACAACTCTGTGACGTGGTGTAAAGGATTGTGTGGATGTGGAGATCTTCGCTCTCTGAGGCACAGCGGTTTTGAACAGGGTGGAGGTCTCTGGTCTTTCAGGCACCCGCTGTCTTTTTGGCTCTCTGGCGTCGCACCACTCTGGTGGACTGGACAAACCGACACCTTCGTCCGGACTGCTGGCAGCAGAAGAGGAGGGTCTGAGGGGGACAAATTCTTTACGTGGCAGCCCCGTAACAGCATCCGAATGACTGGAGAGGACGGCAGTGGACAAGCTGTGATCGGTGGCTTTGGGGGACAGAGTGAGATGGACATGCGAGACGTGTCCTGTCCTGGCTGGGGATCCAGATGTGGATGAACCTGTGGCCTGTTCAGCTTTGTGACCAACACCAGAAACAGAGCCGTCCTGGACGGATAGATCGTCCACATTCCCCCCCGTAGCATTCACATTATTTCTACCTAAACCCTGTAAGGGTAAAGGAGGTTCTTCAAACTGGCCTCCTACAGCACCTTGCCTCTTCTGATTCCCTGGTGCTGATGGAGAAGTCAAGTTTTGATTTCTGGTGTCAAGACTACTGCTTGGTTCAAACACTGCTTCATCTTCTTGTTCCACAGGGGGAAGCTGCCTGTTAGGAAGTTGGACTGCTCCTGTGGAGAGCTCGGCCAGGTGGAGCAGCTCTGGTGCTGGGCTGAGGGTAGGTGCAGGCGATGTGGAGGGAGAGGGGGAGGTGGAGCGTTTGCGAGTGGCGATAGTGATAGATGTGAGGGCCTGAAGGTTTGTCCTATGGAGGGTTACACCTTCTCTGGCCGCGATCTCACGTATCTGAGCCTCTAGATCTGGGCGAGGAGGGTTGTGAAGCTGCAGGCTGGAGTCAGAGAGATCTGTGTGGAGGCCCTGCAGCGGCTGGGATGGCTGGTTGTTAGCAACACCTAGGGGATTGAATGTCTCCGCTTGCTGAGGTAGATCCTGCTCCCTTTGGACTCTAATACTGGACACTGCACTGCTCTCGGTATCTGTGCTCCCTTGACTCTGAAAGAAGCAAAAAACAAGAGGTCTGTGTCAAACTGTGAGACTAGGCAAGGTCCTAGTTTATATTACCTTGTAGGGAAGCTAATTTTGAATTTTTTTTCTGACCGATAGCCAATCCTCATTAACTGATAACCGTTAACCGACACGACTAGAGCGTTGCATGTAGCGGTGCTGTGCTTTTTGTGCCTAACAAGCCGTCCAGCTGCAATGAGAAGCCGATGTACAAACAGGTTAAATCCATCATTTATCACCAGCTGCAGTGTATGCGCAAAACAGACAACTGAGTCGCCAGTTCACCAAGGTGGGCTGTAAGGTGGACCAGCTATTCTCCTTTAAGTGAGAAGAGGCTTTTCTGAGTTTGGTTCAGCTTTTTATTTAATTTTTAATATTTATTTTAACCGTTTAACTGATAGCATTAATCGGTGAAAAATTCTTATTGTCGGTTAACGGTTAATTATTAACATCAATATTACCCAGTGAATAAATTCATCCACCACAAAACATCCAAAGATCACAGCACGGCAAAATTGCATTTCATTGCATTGAAACATAACTCGCAGGTTTTATTTAAATTTTTCCAAAAGTCTAATGTGCATTTGTTGCCACACCATGCCTGCAACACACCAGTTACCTTAAGCACGAGACCTTGACTGTCCAGAGATAGGAGGCAATGACAAGTTTTTCATCAATATTTACATGATTTAAAAAGGGAAATATGTGACAAACTGTTATTGTTAATTTACAGTACTCTATGAATGTAGTAAATTTAAGTAAATTGCACAAATGAAGCTTTTATAATTATGAGACTGATTGCTAGGTGAAGTGTAATGATAAAGAGCAGCTCTTCCATCAGTGGTTTACCTTTATGGGATTTTTCAACAGCAGCTCTCTCTTGATCTCTTCAATCCGCTTTCTGTCTTCTTTGTCCAACTCCAGAGGCTCACACTGCTGTCCTGATATCGTCAGCTTAATCCACTCTGCAAAATGGAAACGTTTATGCTTGTGCAGATGATATCTTATTCGTGCAAGATAGTTTCTTTTTTATTATTTCATTTGATTGTTTTAATCATTTTTTCACCATAATCCCTCAGGATTAGGGGTAACATTTAAACGTGTGAATCAATTTACCTCTGGCTTTGCTCTCCTCTTGGTCAGTGGTGCTGGGAGTACTGGACACCATGGTGGATGGAGATTCACTCTGCAGTAACTTGGCCACTCTGACTGCCAGCGAGCTCTCACTGCTCCCATCACTCATCCCTCCCTGATCAGTGTCCTCGAGGAGGATGGGCGAGGAGGGGCTGCTCTGTAAAGGACCTTCCAGAGCAGTCTGTGTTTCCTCCTCTGTGACACCCGCTGTGTCTGTAGGAGTAGATGTGAGCGGTTGTGTATTTAAAACAGCTGAAGGATTGCTGACCGGTGGCTGTGGTGGGACTGTGTTGTCAGGGGGAGCAGCACTACAGCCCTCAGGCTCTGCCCGTCGGGCTGATTGGGAGAGAACAAGGGACGACTCTGCACCTCTACTAACAGTGCTATCTTGTGGTCTTCTGTATGCACCGGTAGCAGTAATAAGAGCTTGTGTGGATGGATAATTAGGTTGCCCCGATGAAGTCACACTCTCTCGACCAATAGAGTTTTCTCTCAGTTTCTTTGAGGCCAGCATGGAGTCAGATGAGGACCTGGCCCACTGCAGGGAGGATCGAATTCTGGGATCCTCGGTAGCAGAGGAGGAGGAGAATGAGAAGTCCTTGAGTCTGCTGGTTTTCTTCCTCAGGGAGAGGAAGATGTCATCATCAGAGAGCAGATGGGGCGCCGCAGGGGAGGTTGAGGAAGCCTCAGAGGACCCAGCAGATAACACGTTGTCCGCCTGAGAGAGGAGGTTATGGATCTCCAACATGGCATTGGAGCTAACAATAGAATCTTCTGCATTTTGATCCAAACTACCACTTGTTTGCAACTCAAAGTCTCTCTCCGCACACCTGGACCTGGTAAATAATGAGAGATCAGAGTCAAACCTGTCTCTTAGCTCTATGGTATTCTGGCTGCTGGTTAAGCTGCTGTCCATGTGCTGTTGCTGGGTGGAAGGATAAGAGTCTTCATCCGGCAGGGAGGAGGGTGCCAGTCTGCGTTCACTATGGAGAGCTTCTGTATCTGATAAAGGAGAAGCCCGCCTTGGCCGCTCTAGGATAGATACACCTGGACCAAGACTGTTCAGGCTCAACGGTATGGATACACTGGAGTCCACTGACAGAACGCTGCACCTGGAGAAGTCTCTTTTATGAGGACTGCCACCTGAAAATACAATATGAAAGTATTTTTTTAATAAACCATATTGCTTCATCATGGACAATAAAAGGTACTTTTGCCAATTAGCGGTTGGTAGAAATGATCCATTCATCTTTTAAAGGTGGATTCTAATACAATAACACACTTTTTGTCAAATTCAGTGAATATCTCCTCACGGTCCGCTGGCTGTCCGTTCTATTTGCGCTCTGAAAAAAACAACAACATGGTGTTCATACAGAGCCCTAGCTCTGCAAATGGGGAACAAAAGTGACTCAGACCGAGTATGAACACTTTTTTCAGAGCACAGACAGAAGGACAACAAGCAAACCGCAAGGAGATATTCACTGAATTAGACAGAAAGTGTATTGGATTAGAATCACAGACTCCACCTTTAAGTCGAGAACATTAAAATTGTAATGAAATGTGTAAATACAAAAACTATATGGTAGACACCTTTCAAAAAATGCGTGATTTTACATAGTGGTTGAAATTCTTTTTCTTCTTCAAAGAACAGTAGATGCAACTTCGCTTTACGCTTTGCATACAATATGCTATAACTTTTCGGTATGTACATATGATGAACTAAAGGTAATTTAGCCTTTAGATCCTCTCGTCAGATTTTTATGGACCAATGAAAACTCTACTCTTCAAATATCAGTTATGTTTTCTCTTTAGAATGTCAGTTGCAAAGGTACCTTCAGAGGGTTGGGTGCTCTTGGTTGGTGTTCCATCAGATCCTTTAATTGTGCAGAGATCAGTGGGAGAGAATTCAGGCTCTCTGATTGGCCCTCTGGGTGCGAATGGAGTTAAAATCGTTGAGGGAGACTGATCAATACCTAGGTTACGGAGATACAACTGCAGGAAAAAAATAAATACAGAAAATATCAGAATCAGGAATACAAATTTACACGTTTATAGTATTTTTACCCAAATTCCCCGTATATGATGAATGAAATTAACGGCAATTAACGGAATTAACTCTTTACATTTATTATCTGCTGAAACTGAAGCCGCATTAACAATTATACAAGTTTCCAGTCCTAAACATATTTTAAAAAATATTTAAAAGAAATCCTATGCTTGTTTACAAGTATAAATATTTTTAGTTTTCCAATTACCGGGATTCGTTCTTCAATGTTGAGGTCTCGCGGCCTGGGCATAGGTGGTGGCGTTGATAGTTTTGACGTCCAGTAGGGGGCGTAGTTATCGACCTCTAGGCTGACAACAGAAGACGCTCCAATGGAAGTTCCTACTTTGATTCCACTGTTGTAACTACCTTGGGAACTTGAGAGTGTCAAATCTCGATCAAGTGACACATCGCTGAACTGACCGAGGCTCATGCGAGCCGACGGTTGAACTGTGGCGCTTGTCTGATGGTGGACATCACCCTGAAGCCGACTGTTCTCTTCTTCTGCAGGTCTATTTTTCTGCTGATCTTTCTGGGCCGACGTGACAATGGTGCTAAGAGAGGAGTGGGACTGTGACCTGCCAAAGGGTGATGCAGAGGGTCTTGTTGCAGACCCTGTGTTATCGTTGTCACTTGGAGCACTGCCCACCGCCTCCCCTCTTCTAGAAGAAGAGCCAGAGGGAGCCGTGGAGGAGCTCTGTGTAGCTTTCTGATTAGCAGCACTTGAAACGGGAGGCTGTTGTAAACTCCTCACTTGCTGACTCAGGATGCGATTCAGAGGGTCAGATACTGCATCGTAAGCTTTCTTTTTAGGAGAGATGCCAGAAAATCCTTGCAGGGCCAAGCTATCAAATAGTGACGTCTTGCCTGAACTCTGATTTGCCCTCCAAGCGTCTACTTTCTGCATGTAGTTGAGACTTGGGAGAGACTGGACTTTTGCAGAGGTAGCTTCCTCTTGGCTCTGAGTTGCTGTGTCTGGGCGATGGACATCAGCTTCAGGAGCAGCTGGCTGTGGAGAGATCCCTGTGTTTGACTGATAGGAGTTCTCTTTATTGGATTCTATGGCAGAAAGTTGTAATTTCGCCTTGACACTGGATTTGGGTGGAGCCTTAAAAACCCCCGGAGTGGACTGAGACTGTGGAAGGAAACCCAGGTAGGACCCATCAATCCCTGTTTGGTTCCCTGAGGACCAAAGGTCTTGCTCTCTGTGAACCCGTTCAATACCTGCTGAAAACTTTCCAGTCCATTGCAGGCCACCTAAATTTGTTCTGGTCACACTTGGCTTGACTTCAGACGTCCGTGTGGGATATGGTATAAGAGACGGACCCGGTGGTGTAGGACTTTTTCGCTGTTGGTTTTTAGATTCGGCTTCATGGCTGCTGCGCCTCTCCACCTCAGAAAGCAGCTCTCTGCGTAACACCTCACTACTTTCGTCAGGTTTAGTGCTGCGCATCCCCATGGTGATGTTACTGACCTCAGACGACAATGTTCGTGATAGGTCAGGGTATAAATCTCTGTCAGGTTGTTGTGTCTGCTGTTGGGGAAGAGAAGCTTCACCTGGAGGACCTTCTCTCCTAACCATGCTTTGGTCGACATCTGGTTTGCAAACTTTAGTGCTTTTAGATTTTTCAGCAAAAGATGCAGCGGTCTTCACAGAGGTCCCAGAGGCAGAGGAAACAGCACTACTGTTGCTGCTTGGCATGCCAATATCTTTCTGAAGGAGCTCCAGAAGATGCAGGGCAGGAATATTCCTACTCAGAAAGAAAGTCTCATCTTCAGTACCCTCTGCTACTGGCTTGTCTGGAGGGTCAGTTGGCGTCACTGCGTCCTTCTCTCTGCTACTTGTATCATCTCTGGATGGTACTCCCTGTCTGTCAGTGGTAGCAATCGGTGGCGAGTGAACAGTTTCCTCTCGCCTGCCTTCGTCTATTAGTGACAAACTGTGCTGGGACAGAGAGCAGCTGCTCACTCCTTCTTGAGACAGGGTGGTAGTCTGAGCCAAAGGATGCTGAGACAGTGAGCCACACTCAGAGGCCTGAGTGGTGCGATCCTGGGGTGGAAAGTGCAACCTCTCTGATGCCATGGAAATGTCAGGGTACGCCCTTTAAAAAGTAAAATAAATAAAATTAGAAACTTCTGAATATTTAAATGACAGAACCAATAATTGACTTTTAATTGTTTTCTTTTACCTTAAAGGGGCAAATTCATTGTCACTTTGTTGGAATAATGAATATTCAGTGAAGTTGTGCTCCACTCCAGAGTTTACAGGCAACAAGGAAAGTGCTGGAGACAGGTTACTGTCCTGAAATTCTGGTGATGCAGAAATTGATGAATGTTATTCACAGGCATTGTAAACAGATTTACAACTTGCAACTGAAGTATAAATCCTAAAATCAAATCACTGCCTTCAACTTCCCATTATCATGAGATCCACTGTTTTGAATCATCAACTTGAAATATGATTTTCCATACCAACAAAAATAAGTACATACCATAAAGTATGGTTTATATTTTGAGTCAAAACGTTTTTTTTCTGAATCAATTAATCCTACATCAACATTATGATAAAAAAGAGAGAGTGAAATTAATTGTTTTATTCAGTGGAGATACCTGGTTGAAAAGAGCGACTCCACGGCTGTTGAAGCTCCCAGCCATCTGTTACCAGCCGAGGCTGCCTCTGGTGCTGACTGGCATGTCTATGAATCTGAGCTCCCAGTTGGTTTATGGATGTTTGTCCAACAGACGGACTTGCATTTTCATCTGCTGGCAACTCAGGAGACACTGCCACCCTCTGTGAATGAAATTACCAAACAAAGTAGCTCACGGTTATTGTCCTCTTGTGCCATTTAACACAGCTGTGTAACCTATTATGAACAGATTCTCCAGAGGCTTAAAACAACAACTGATGGTAACAACTCTGTAGCCCCTAGAGTTGGTAGTGGAGAAGAGCACGCTGCAAAAACTATTATCCATCCTGAAATCTCACACCACCTCCACAACCTGCTGGTCAAACAGCAGAGCACAGAAGGAAACAGAAGGAACACAACAGGAAGTCATTTCTCCCAGCTGACGGCACTTTGCATAACGACTCTCCTCTATTTTGGGACTGGATGCTCCTCTGTCAATTGAAGCCTCAGGTTCATAACAAGGAGATATCTAGATTTGTCACAATGTCCTCTGTATCTCTTCTACAACCTAGCAGACTAATTTTTGTGTTTGCATGCAATATTCAATGTACAGTTAATTTTGTTTCAATATCCAAGGTCAACCCTGCACCTCAGTATTATCTAATTAGAGAGTTAAAGATTATAGTGCTACTTTTAGTCTAAGCTTTTATTTTATTGATATTACTTACAGTATACTACTTGGCTTTTAAAAATTAATTTAGGTTCTTATTATTTATTTGCTATTATTTCTATTTGGGATTAATACAGTACTCTACATATGCAGATAAATGTTCTTCATATGTTTAGCAATAATTGTCATCCTTATTGTCCATACTGTAATTTTACTATTTCAGGTTGAAACTGCAGTTTGTCTTCATCAGAGCAGTTTGTGAACAATTATGCCGTTGATCTGGCTATTGCACTGCAGATGGCCTCTATAAAACTGTCAGTTTTGCCATGAAAGAGATCGATGACCTGATTTCTTGAAGTGCTGTTAAATGCTGCTGAAAGGCAGTCAATTTAATATGACCCACATATAGTGTATATATATATATATATATATATATATATATATACACACACACTATATATATATAATATAGAAATAAATGATATATATATAAAATATATATATATGTACATATATATGTACATATATAAATATACATATATACATATATATATACATACATATATATATATATATATATACATATATATGTATATATATATATAAATAAATGGTTACAGTTGCGAATAAGTAACTTTCCCACGAGGTATTTAACTACATTATCTTGTTTATCACATTTAGTTTAGAAGCATAGCAAAAAGTTAGCTGAGAGCAACAGGTTGCTGTTAGCTTGTTGAGAGACACATGACTACACTGTATAATCTTCAAACAAACTGCTAACTTTAGCAACATGCACCAGCCATGCAAACGTTACCATCATCACTAACAATGAAACGCAGTATTTAGTCTGATAATGACGTTTAAACTGAGTAACGTTAAGTTAACTAACCGCCTGTCAGCTAGCAGGCTAACAACCTAGCCGAGCGGTTAGCAGTTAGCTAACTGGCTGTTAACGGCCAGCGGTGAGTTAAACGGTAGACAGATTTCTCCCGGTGAAAGCAAACCGAACAAATGCTGCACAACCTAAAGTTCACACATGAATAAAGTTAAATTAATAACCTCTGGAGGCTCCATGATGTAGTTGTTGTTGTTGTTGTCAGTAGCGCGCTGCTTCCTGCGGCTCGTCTCCAGGGAGCGTTGCTAGGAGATGTTTGGAAGGAAACCGGAAGTGATGTTATTTGAATTGAAAAACGCAAAAGGTCGTCTATTAAACAGATGGATCACTCGCTTGTGTTTTAAGAAATTAAATTATTCCGGTTAAAAATCGGTGGACCCCCGCCCCCCTATCAAGTTTCTGTAGTCACTTATGGTAGTCACTTTTTAAATGTCTATTTGTTTGTTTTCCTGTCAGTTCCTCTATTTCACATCGTATCTCAGAAATAAAACAGAGTTGAACATCTTCACTTTTTGCCCTTCTCAGAATTGAAATAGCAAAAAAGCTTGTCTGTTTTTACTATGTTCACTCATCCCTTAATTGTTTGTGTATATATATATATATATATATATATAAAAACACATATATGTGTATATATACATATATACACATATATGTGTGTATATATATATATATATATGTTTTTGCCATGTTTCACTCATCCCTGAATTGTTTATATATATATATATATATATATGGGATTTATATATATATATATATAAATAAATAAGTATATATACATATATAAAAATAAATACATATATATGTTTTTATATATATAAATATATGTATAAATAAATATATATATACATATATATGTATAAATATATACACACACATATATATATATACATATATTTAAATATATATATATAAAACAGAGTTGAACCGACTCAGAATTGAAATAGCAAAAAAAAGCTTGTCTGTTTTTGCCATGTTTCACTGATCCCTGAATTGTTTGTATATATATATTGTAGTTAGTGTAAGTGTATTGTACAAGATAATATATTGCTGGCTACTGGTGAAATACCCTGATTGACCAGTGAAATAGGAAGTCCTCTACAATCTCATGCAATCCAATAGCAACAGCCCAATAAAAGCCTGTCACTGAGGAAGTTAATTTAGTTCCGTTAAAAAGTTCCCGAAATTTATAATGGGGGACAAATAATAAAATATTAGAAATACTTTAAGTGACATAGCTAATTGCAATAAAATAATAGAGGTACATGCTTTTAATAAATATGTTATTTGTTAACAAAAAAATATATATATATAATTTACATCATTTCAAACGTAGCTCAAATGCATCATGATAGCACAAACAGTGTATAATGGGAGTTTTGCCCTCAGTAAGACACTCAGGCAGCACGGTGCATTCAAATCCCGCCTACTTTACCATGATTGACAGGTCCGACATCCAATCACAGCCCTGAAACCACAGCAAAAAGAAATCTCTACCATCTGATTGGTGGAGCCTCCGAAGAGGAAGGAAGCAACCTGACTGGTTAAAGCGCAGGGCATCAAATGCTCCAGAATCAAACACGGAAGAAGAAGAAGAAGAAAACAGTCGTCGCATGTCGCAGGACAGAAACAGAACAATTTACCCTCAACAAGACACGTATAACGTTAATACCTTAATCAGCCGCGGGAAACAGAACAAAGAACACATAAGCTAACATGCCGAGGAAGAAAGACGTTGTTAAAGGTGAGATGAAGGCGGTGGTTTCATTTCCAGATGAGTTTCGCTTCATGTTCCTGAGAACTTGACCTGTTTCATGGTAGCTAGCTGGCTAACGTTGTGGCGTCTGCTGAGCACTGAGCACCAGAGCAGCCACTGTTTCACCTCTGACTTCAGCTTTATGACATTAAAGTCTATATGTTTAATAAAACCGTGTGTTTTATGTATCTGAACATCATTTTCTACCTTTCTCAGGTGGAGCTCCTATAGCTAGAATCAAAGAGAACTCCAGACTGATGCGCACACATGTGAGTAGGATCCAATCACCTGGAAACTTACTGTTTATTGTGTGTTATTGATATTGTGGCATAACAGGTCTTTCCAATCTCAAGTGTTTGTGGTTGGTAACATGCCACCACTATTGGCTAACGTTAGTTAATTTGAGTGTGAGCTGCCATAGCTATCAGACAGGTAAGTAAGTAAGTAAAGCTTTATTTATATAGCACCTTTTTAAAACACACCGTTACAAAGGCTTCACACACAAGAAGAAAAATCAAACAATGAAAAGTTACAATATGACACACAGAAACAATGAGAAACAGATCAAACAAACACACATGTGGATGAGGCCTATAGAAAGAGATAGCCATGGCTGCTTATTTTCACAACAATCAGATAAAAAATGTACTGTAATGAAGCCTTTAAGAAGGAAAACACTATATTTACATCTTATAAAATACAAAATCTTAGGGGACATCTAGTCGCAATGTTACAACATTAATATGAACTCCTAGTTCTTGTGGTAGATAACCGCCAAAACATGTATGAATGTAGGAATATACAGTGTATTATAGCAGTAAGCAGTTGTATGGCTGACACTAGCAGTTAATGAATAATTTTTTTTGTATATGTAATGTCAGAAAATGCTGATAAATGTCCATATCAATTTCTTAGATCTTCAATTTACTTAGTTTTGTTTTCTTTCTCTTGCTAAATAAAGTCCAAAAACAGTCCAAACTCCAAAGATAGTCAAGTTACAGTGATGTCAAACAGAGAAGTCTTCACATCTGAGAAGCTGAAACCAGAGAATATTTTGCACTTTTGCTTGAAAAATGACTTAAATGATTAATTTATTTAAAAAAAAAAAAAAAAAAAACCTGGACTAATTGTCTTTAGTGTTACAATATCAATATTATCTACCAGCTCTTAACTGCTGCAGATAACAGCCAAAAACTAACCTCACACACAGCAGATGAGTGAAGGGTTATATTTATGTTACTTGTACCAGTATTTGGTTAATATTTTTTGCACAGTAGACCAGCGTTAGTGTGGCTACAGCATTGACACATTGATGGATGCATTTTAAGTCTCTTATCTTTTTCTCTTTATCAGGAAACTATGGTAGATTTCATAAATGGACGTCATTCTTCGAGCTCTATCCTGGATGTCTTTGCCTCTGGCTTATTAGGTAAGAATGAACTGGCTGTTGCAGGACATTTCTGAGTGACAGTGGATAAGAGAACCGGAGATAAAACACCACCCACTGTAATTACAACCAGCGAAACAAAACGTTTGTTTTACTTCCTTGAGATGTCGCCAGGTAACATTTACTGTGTTCTTAGAGGAATCTGCTGGTCTTGTCATACAAAACAGGTCAGGATCTATCTGCTTGTTTTTGTGATTTCTATTGCAGTGCAAGTCTTCTACCAAATAGCTCATTACAAATTTAAAGAAACCAAACAGTTTAGGTAACATAAGATGTATATGCTAGTTATAGATTAGGCTTTATCCCAGTTGTCCCTCTTTACCATTCTCATCTTGTTCTGGTAGCACTACAATATGTTTACTAGATAATTAGACACCACTTTAATTTCTTCATGTTCTTATGAGTCAACAGCAGAACAAGAGTCCTGCATAGAGACTAATTATGAGGGTGTGGAAGGCTATCATTTTATTCTTGTGTCACTGAACCGCAGATTGCATCCTGTTTAATGTTTAACTGTCCATCTGTTTTTTTTAGCTGTTTGCAAAGGGTTATGGTTAGCCTGACAGGGTTACAGACTGCGACAACTTTTTGTGAGTGTGCCAGGTCACACAGTCGCATTCATTCTAATGAATGATAATCATTATCATTGGTGCCCTCGATGCTGTACCAAAAAAAAATGTGTGACTAAATCATGTGCTGGTGAAAACGACTGAGAAAGTTTACTACCAGTGGAAAAGTTAGTCCAGAGCCCTGAGCATTTGATGCAAAGAAACTTATAAGCACATCTCTGGTAAACACAAGATAGTGGTGCTTTTGTGTGATCATTTGTGGAGAAACTCAGTTCGTTTGAGGTTCAGATGATTAAATGAGAAAATGGCACCTTTTTTGTGTTTGTCTTCATCTCTCAGGTTTAGATTTTTTAAGGACCTTTGAAGGAGAATTGGAAGACGACCTATATTACGACGACGACGATGATGACGATGATGAAGAAGATGATGATCACTTTTATCCACACAATGCTGCTCACAAGCATTTAGAACCACATCCACGAATAAAACAGCTCACTGATGAGGTAATACACTTCTGTTTCACTTCTATGAAAGTGAAACCTAAAAGTCCAGGTTTTTATCCATCCCCTTTCACAGGGGATTCTTTTCCTACATTTCATTAAATGTCATTCCCAGGCAGCATGTATTTCCTGAACATTTGCTCAATGCTGAGATATTTCTTTTTTCAGGAGGCTGATAAACATGCAAAAGAATTGATAGAAGAAGAGGAACGGCGTAAGGACAAAACTGAGAAGAACAAGCGTAAGAAATTGGTAAGTGTCCTAATTATTTTTAATTACTAGGATTTAACATTATTAGTGTTGATGTGGCTCACAACACTTTTCTTCTTTCTGTTGCAGCGTAAAAAAGAAAAGAAACGATTAGAAAAGGAGAATGCAGTTAAAGACATTTTACCTGTAAGCCTTGTTTTACTCATATTGCTGTGAATTACAACACATACAGACAAGTGTTAGAGTCTGGAAATAAAACCAGACAGTAAGGCCTTTTCAAAGCCTTGCTGATTACTCATGTTTTTCTTCTCTTTTCGTCATTTTAGGAGGAAGAACAAGGGAAGTCAGACTCCTCAGAAAATCAGGAAGAAAGTCCTGTTATTGAAAATAATGCAAACGCAAATGATTCTCCCGAATCTGGTAAAACACAAAATGGAAATGAGGCAGCTGGATGTGGTGAGAGCAGTGGTAATAATAAAGAAGTAGAAAGTCTTGCGGAGATGAATAAAACAGAAGATGGGGAGCATAAGGTATGTGGAGAGTTTTACATTTCTGTTTGTCACATCGTTTGTTGTCTTTAAATTTACTTTTTTACAGGAGTGCAGACAACAAATTAGTCGTAAGATGGTCAAGAAGAGCTTTGAGCAGTGGATGAATTTATACGTCTATCTAAAGTCTGATTATTAGTTTGATCCAAGCTTACCTTAACCAACACCTTGTGTTTCATTATCTTCAGCAGGATTTGGATTTAAATAATTCAATTGCTTCTACGGCTAAATCGGTGCCCGAGGAGACGTCTAACCAGATGCCTGCGAGAGAAAGAAAAAAGAAAAAAACTAAATTACAGGAAGTTCAGCAGTCCAAGGAGGAAAAGCCAAAAATTATGGAGAAACCTGAAGTACAAAAGAAGAAGGAAGAGAAACATGAACCCAATAAAGAGGTGAGAACACTGAAAAGTATTTCTTTTAGGTATAATCTTATCCAAATAATGACTCCCAAATTGATTGACAGATATTTTTCCCACACTTGGAGTCACACCAGACGATGACAAAAACTAAAAAAGAAACAACCTAGAAACAACTTTTCAATTATATTTGTGAATGCACCTTTTAATTTATGTGGTTATGTGGTTGGGCCTTAAAATCATCACAGTTCGGTGTTCAACAGAAACCTACATGCAAATTTAGTGTTTCCTGTCGTGCTCGGCATGCTTCACAGACTAATGTGTAAACTCTAACTTTAACAGAAAACAATGGACTCCGCTGCTGAAGAGTTGTCAAAAAGAAGCAGAGAGCTTGCTGGTAAATAATATTTTACATTAACATCATTGAGACTTTGACAAAAACAAACATGTGAAAGTACTGAACCAAGCACAACTGTCCTTGCTCTTCCTTCCAGGTATTGGAAATCACTTGGCTGCCTCCGGACAGTACGAGATGGCTGTGAAATGCTTTACTGACGCCATTAAATACAACCCAAAGGAATTTAAGTAAGAACATGGACTTAAATTGACCTCAGACTTCATGTAACCACAGAGAAGCAGTGACTATTAATGAGCAAGAATTACGTTTACTCTGTGTTTCAGGTTATTTGGAAATCGGTCCCTGTGTTATGAAAGACTGCAGCAGTATGAAAACGCTCTCAGGGATGCTGATCTAGCACTCTCCATGGAGCCAAACTGGATAAAAGGTTTATTTAGGAAAGGGAAAGCTCTCTGTGGGCTCAAGGTAAGTCACTGCTCCTGTATCCAGTTACCCTCGCTTACACTGTGACCCTTCCTGTTTTCTTTTCATGTATAGTATCCCTTCATGTTGCAACTGGCTTGACATTTTCAAAAAAGCACCTCATATTTTCTTAAATACAAGGAGGGTGGGCTTCAAGGAAAATAGGTTGGGAACCACTGCTCTACAATGTTACTTCCCCAATGCTTAACTAAAAGTTAATGTGCTTTCATTGCTTTATTTATGATTTTTAAACGCTTACTTATTGCTGATTTCTCCTTCATTTCTTCTCCAGAGATACTACGAGGCCTCGCTGATCTATAAGGAGGTGTTGCAGCTGGAAAGTTCGAGCGCTGAAGCCACGCAAGAGCTGAAACGAGCACAGACATTGCACCTTATGGTAGGAGAAGCTTAGTTTACAACAGTTTACATGGCAAAATTACAAATGGCTAAAAAAAGACAGACACTCACCAAAGAGACTGAGAGGAAGCGGTAGAAAATCTTCAAAACCTCTGAGAACCCAGTTTATTTCACTCTGTAGTTTCACTTCATGTTTCTAACACACAATTTGTTTAATTAGAGCTTAATTGAAGGGTATTAGGTGCTTTTTATCTGCTGGTTTTGGTTTACATTGTAGATGCTAATAGACAAAGTCAGTATGTCAGTCCTCCGTGGCTTAAATGTCTGTGTATGCTGGTATCGTGTCAGCTCAGGAGGTTGTCTTTGTACGTCCATTTTAGGAAATGGGATTCAGCTGGGCGCAAAGCTCTGAGGCCTTGAAAACACACGCCACGTTAGAGGAAGCGGTTGAAGCTCTGTTTGGTGATGAAAGCAATCCGGGTCCTGGAGGTAAACGTCACTCAGTGTTCCTCAGAGTTTGAAAGAGGCCCTGTATCTTCAGTGATGTTCTGGTATTTAGATTGTCTTACTGGCTCTCTTCAGATGCCGGCGCCTGTTGGGACAACGCAGACCAACCAGTGGTGCAGGAAGAAGACGACGACGAGGGAGAGTGGATTGTCCGACAAACTAGTCGTCCTAGAACGCAGCAGGTCAAAGAGTTTGATGCTTTTGGCTTCAGCCGATCGAAATCTCAGTCCCCGACGCCTCATTCGAAGAATTCTTTGAAACCGTAAGACTGCGTTTCATTAATGTGTATTTCTTTTTACATGTATTTTAAAAATGAAAAACGTTACCTAAGACAATGGTTCCCAACCCTTTTTTTTTGGCTTGTGATCCTTTTAAAGTGACACATTAACTACGTTTATATGCACACTAATATTCCAGAGATGCATGCCCAAAAGTAAAGCCCATATTTCTGGTCAGAAGGAGAAACACACCTACTTTTAGACATTATGAAAGACTTGGATATGCGTAAATATCACAACGCCGACCTTTTCAAGAAGGTGGTTGAAGGAATGAAAGAGGGAGGCTGTGTTCGCACGGTCCAACAAGTTCGCCACTGGTTGCGTTAATCGGAATATGCACAGCTGCATGTAAATGGGAATATTAGTGGAATATTCATGTTCATTAGCCGTGTAAACAGCTTAGTAGGAATATTGTCTTTTACGGAATAAAGGCAAAAAACAAAATATATTTGTGCTTGTAAACGTAGTCGCTGTCTATTGTGTACCCTCACCACAGGTTGCATCAGATTGTTGCCTTTTTTAAAGTCTTAGAGGCCTGAAGGTACTACTGAAATGATTTGTATAGCAGGTTTTTAAAGATTTCTCATGCCTCCTCCTCAGGTTGGGAACCGCTGCCATAATGCTCGTTGTATATATGTGTGTAAACTGTGTCTCACTTTGGATCCTGGAAAAGCTGAAATAGGCACAGATGTACAACAGCTGTTTGTTAGTTCATCTTTTGAAAACAGGAAGTCTTTTAGAGGAAGTGTGGTGCATGATTGTGACACCAAATTCCAATTAGAGATTTTACCAACCGAAATTTAAGCCGACTGACCTTTGCACCGTTGAGCAAGAATAGATGTTGTTGTGGAGTGCTCACAGATTTGGGTAAAGGGTTAATCATTAAAGGATAGTTAGCTGTATTGTACCCAGAGTGCAACATCATTTTAAAATGTTGTTTTATCTCTTGTGTTTTCTGTGAAGGGACATTATCTCTGTTTGGGTTGGATCCTTGGCTCCTGCTGTAACCTACTCAACACTTCACGAGCTCTTCAGCAGGTAAAGTACCACAGTCTGATCTCCTTCACGCCTCCAACCATGTTTGAGGATGTCAGGACTAATTCAATTAAAAATCAGTTAATCGATTCGTTGTTTGGTCTAGAAAATGTCAGAAAATGGAGAAAAATGTGGATCAGTGTTTCCCCAAAGCCCAAGACGACATCCTCATATGTCTTATTTCATACACAACTCAACGATATTCAGTTAACTGTCATAGAGAAGTAAAGAAATCAGAAAATATTCACATTTAAGAAGCTGGAATCAGAGAATTTTGACTTTTTTTCTCGAAACAATTACCCAAAACAATTAATAGATTATCAAAAGAGTTTGCCATTAATTTGATAGCTGACAACTAATCGATGCAGCTCTAGTTTTGAGTTTACAGAATAAAAGTAATAAAGCATTACATTTTAAATTACATTATGAGTATCCAAATAGTCAGTATTGATACTTTGATATTTTTGACAACACTACTCACATTTTAGCATTTGATTTGAAAATAAAAATGGTATTATGCATAAACTGAACTATTGATGCTGTGTTCTTGGAATTTGACCACCAGAAGAATCAAATGTGTCGACTCTGAGCTTGTTATCTATTTATTGCTTTATTTGCTCTTATTGACTCAAGGCTGTGAAGCAAATTGCCCCGCAGGGATGACAAAGGTTTCAGCTCATGTGCTTCTTACAACTCTCTCCCTTTCTCTCTCTCTCTCTCAGAGCTGGGACGGTCAACAGCATCAAGATGCTGCTGGAACAACAGTGTGCCTTTGTGAACTACACCAGAAAAGAAGACTGTGACCGAGCCATCCAGTGTATTAATGTATGTATCTGTTTACTTTGAGTGATATTTACATATTATTTGTTCAGGTAAATAGCTGATTTGACAATCTTGAGTCACTTACAGCTGTTGAAATAGTAGAACAAGCTTATGTCATGATACATATTGTGATATTTCTTGAGGATGACCTGGTTAAATAGCATGTTGTCTATCCACCACTATCAGCAGCAAAGTGTTTATTACTCTAACAATGACCTAAATCTTCAGCTGGAGACACAAGAAAAGATTTGTGGGTTCTCAAAGACACAATGATTTATATTAAAAACACAAATGTGAAATGTTCCTGTAAGAAGTGCAAAGTTTAGAAGTAAATCAGAAAATATTATAGGGTGTCTAGATTAAAACTTGGCAGGTTGCAGAAGTAGAGCAGGAAGTTTGAGATTTAGGGAAACTTCTTTTTGATTGTGTGTTATTAAAGCAGTGACTGACAGCCGCAGCTCTGTAACTCTGTAAAGTTATTCATGCTTTAAAGTCTGTCTGCTTCTCTAAAACGGTGGCATTATTTTCCCATCACACAGATCAACTCTGACATAAATCTTATCAGTGGTTTCTCATTTTCTTTTCTGAGCTGTGTGGCTCTCCGGTAAAAGCTCTGTTGGGCCGAAGATGTTAAAGCTGGGGGAGGCAATTCATTTTGGCGTTATTAGGCAAAAAAATCTTTAAGCATATTGTAATTCAAGTGGTTCCCCAGGGTAGGCAGTTTTAAGGAAAAAAGCAAAAGTAGTTAATAGTTCTTTAGCTGCAATTCTATGAGAATTACCATCCTGTTTTATTTTACAAACTCTTGGGCCTGTAAAGCCCTCTGAGATGACACACTGTGATTTGAGGCTCTAGCGAGCTACAATATCGGCGAAGCGTTTCAGAGATGGAGAGAAAATGATGCTTTCTTGAGCTGCTGCTGTAGCTACAGTAGCGGCGAGGCTTACTCACGGGTATAGTCGCAGCCGTAAACAGAAGGCGAAACTATTAGCAGCATTTTCTGTCTCTCTGAAGCGCTTCGACGATATTGTCAGACTTTCTTTTTGATAAGTCCATCTTGTTTTTTTTGGGTTGCATTCATGCTTTGCAGTGTAGGCAGCTGTTGCCAATGCTGGAATAGTAACTTTTCCTGCAGTCTTTCACTGAAGGGACACGCATTTGTATTTCTGGAACAGCCAATAGGAACGCGCTCTCTCTGAAATGTGATTTGCCGAAATCTCCCGTCACGAGCTAGATTTCTTAAAGCCTGAAAACAGAGCCATGAGGAGGTGCAGAAGTCTCGTTATCTCTCAGGACACTTGAATTACAATATGCTGAAAGGTTATTATGGATTTTTTCCCCCCCCAATGATGCCTAAAATATACTGCCTACCCACCCGTTTTAAATGCCTGTTTCTTCCTCAGGGAATGGTGGTAGAGGGCGCTCCACTCGCTGTGCGATATCCCAATAAATTCTACAATGGACTCGGTATGTCCAGATCGGCCGCCTCTGACCCCTTTCCACGCGTCGGGTAAGAACATGCTATTATTCTCCCTCTTGGCTCTTAAGTTTAGATTTTACTTTTCTTCAAGTGTAATGAGATAGAGAAGAAATATAGATTATTGTCAGTCGTATATTGTTTTACAACTTTAAAAAACAGTGCATGTAAGTAGGATTTCTTTTTTTTTTTTTTTACCACATATGAATAGGATTCATTAACGGTTTCTCATACAAAGTATAACAAAATAAGTATTAGATTGTCTTTGTTCATAATAGTTATTTTGCTAATTAGTTACCATTATTTAGAGGTGAAAAGGAACCCTGTCATTTCAGGCCTCCTGATCTTAACAATGACACAATGATTATGCTTTAAAGCCGTGCTTCTCAACATATTTCGTGTCCTTAAGTACCCCTAGATTGATACACATTAAGTAAGATTTCGCTTCAGGGACCTCCATCCAAAAAGATTTTGGTAGTAATTGGTGATTAAGTGATTAAGACTAAAATTATATAGTTGGCAACTACAGTTGAGGAGATAACCATGGAGAAAGTGAAACCTATGATCAGAATAGTAATTTCTGGGGACCTCCTGGAACTCCCTCAAGGACCCCTTGTTGAGAACCATTGCTTTAAAGCATTTAACCCCCCTCCGCAAACTTTAACATGCATCCCTAGAATTGAAATTGTTTTTCCCGTTGTTTGCAGCCTGTACAAGAAGGAGTGCTTTTTCTGGAGGACGACCGGCTGCACGAGGCAGGACTGCACCTTCAGACACGTCCCAGAGAACAAGAACATTGACAAGGACAAATTCACCAGTAGACTGGGGAATTTTAACATGTAGAAAATCAAAAATGACAAGCATGCGTTGTTCCCTTTGACGTTTGACACAGCGGTGGTGCCACACTAGGCTGCTTTTAGTCGCCTCTGTTTCGGTTCTTGCGATATTTTGGCTGCAAAAAAAACAAAACAAAAGACTACTTGTGTTTAGATTATGTTGCATTTTTGGAAATATTTGCACCATGATGGCCCACCATTGTTATACGAATACAAAGGACACATCAAACTACATTATACTACTGCATTATAGTAATAATTAATGTGCATCGTGCTTTGAGCATTCCTTTGCAATAGGATTTTGTCAGGGATTATTTGCGATTATCGAATCTGTTTAAAGATTGTGTTAGAATACTTGATTTTTACTTCGTTGCTTAACTTTGTTTTTAAAATAGATTAACAGATTTTTCTGTTGATGTCTTTCTGTTCAGTCACCACTAGGTGGCACTGTTACCTTTATCCCTCAACTTTGGGGCTACAAACTATTCTGCTTTCATTTTAAAGGCTGTGATTGATGAGTAGTTACGCTACCGGCACATTAAATGTGCCACGTTTAATTTTGTGAAACTGTGCTCTGTAATTTGATTGCTGGGGCATTGCGTTTGTCTAATGTGTGTGGGGTGGTTTATTGTGTTTAAATTTTTTTATAATGCCATGTCTGTTGGAGGATCAGTTTAGTGCAAACTGTCATACAAATAAGTGCCTTTTAGTAGCACTGGCTGCAGTTTATCATGGGTCAGCCCAGAGGGAATTAAAGCCTCAACTTCAAGAGTGTTTATGTCTTGCCATACGTTAATATACACAGTACAAGACCAAAGACTTGGTGTAGGTGGAACAGTATAGATGGGCCTGGATATGACTCCCTACAAAGAATAATAAAGTCAGCCTCATGATAAGATGCATAAAGCTAAAGCATGATTTGTGAGCGGGATTATTCAAGCCTCAGCATGTATCTCAATGTAATTTGGGACATCACCATGAGGTCAGAGGAAACCATGACTTGGAGATGAGAGGCCCAGTGGTTTGTCGCTGTCCCACCACTAAAACCATCACCAGATTAATCCCTGCAGCAGCTGCGTATCCTGTTGCAGTGTCCTTGAGCGAGAAGCCCTCGTCTCAGGTCGGCCTGAGTTAGAGTAAAGTGCCAGTTAAACGCCTGAAAAGTAACTATTGTCCCTGAGATTTTATCTAAAGCGAGGTTCTTCTAAGCCTAAAATGCCTCCCTTCAATCTCCCCGACTGTGTCTCCTCTCCTGTTAATGTGGGTGGGATTTGTGTAGATCCCTCTCCCCCTAAAGCCCAGCAGGTTTGAGCATTTCAAGGTCACTTTTGTGACTCCTGTTATGCAATGTTTGGGGTGTGAGTTACAAAATGTTCCCAAAGAGCTGAGTAATTACCTAAAAAAAAAAAAAAAAAAAAAATTGAGGTGAAAAAAAAAGAAAGTTGAGGCATTAAGCTGTGAAAAGTGCTTAGTCTTGACCTTACAGAGCAAAGAGCAGCTGTACTCGTGGGCATTAATTGGCTGATGGTGGCATACCTCACAAAGCCCTTCTGATCTGTGTGAGATTTGAGAGCATGAAAGGCCTGTAATACTAATAACATGAACTCTGGTTGAACCCATAGAAAGCACTGGGACATTACAAACTTTCAAAATGGGTCTATGTTTAATCTTATTGGTCCGCTAGAAAACCTGTTCAAATGCAGATAAAGACTGATAAGAGGTTAGCGTTCATCAACATCCCCGCCACTCCCGGGCCCCGGACAAAGCCAATCCCTTACTTAACTAAAGCAAACACCAGGAAGATTAAGTGCATCTTGTTAAAAGGCTGCACGGTTTGAAGAGCTTTCAACAGATCTCTCTCCCTCCCAACTGGAGGAAAAAGAGAACAAGAAAACACAGAAACAGAAATTAACCAGCAGACATGACACGTTGCTCTCCCACTCCTTGCTTTGTGATATATGGCTATGCAGCAAAAAATCCTCCTCGCTCCCCCTCTAGAGAAGTTTTGAGTTGGAGTAATTGAGTGCATTGCTTTTAGCGCAGGGATATATAATCTAATTTTTATTCTAATTCTGTGGTTTCTCCCTGCTGGTAAATAAACTATTGATGTGACATGAGGGACTAGCTGACTCACGCTGTATATCAACTGTCTGATTTGTTTCTCAGGAAGCCAAAATAAACGCTCCACTGCAGCTTTGCAGCCGCTCGGCTCGAACTTCATAACCTTCCCAGCAGGGCTGCTGCTGTTTGCTCGTTCACTTTTAAAGGAATGACACTTCAAACATATCAGTTTTCTTTGCAGCTTAAAGGCCAGAAAATGTATTTATTTAATCAGCTTCTCGTTATGGGCGATGTGGTCCTACATGAGCACGCAAGTTTCTGCCAAAGTTAGAACAGTTTTAGTTCATTTCACAACACTGTTTTGTGTGTGCTCTTCACAGAAGCTTAACGTGAAGATTCAGCAAGATTTAAATCTAAATCTGATGACGGTTGTAATGTTGTTACCTAATGCTGTTAATCAAATGTGATCACAAGATTAGCTGTGTTTTTCAGTGTTCAAATCTTACAAAAATAATACTTAAAGGTTATAATGGTAATATTTTTAAGTAGACGAATATTTAAAAAAAAAAAAATACTTCCACAGAGCTTTTAGAAATGTACCGAAGAAAAGTATGGCTTTTCCTATAAAAAAAATATTATGACTGTGAATTAATCATTTTAAAAAGTTTGGCAGTCCAAAATGAATGTTTTGTTTATCTCTGAAATGGATAAATGGCATCTAATGGTTGAATATTATTAACTTATTCCTCTAGGGGTGATTTTTTCCCCTCAAAACTTTAACTTTAATTTATTTATTAAGGAATATTTACAGTTATAGAGGAATACTCAAGACCTACTCAAGTTTTCAGGGGCTTTAAGACGTGTTTATATTACCAAGAGATAGCATAAAGTTTTAATATAATATATGGAAAGACATCTTTGCCACTTCTCATTCGCTTTCATTTTCCTTGACATAATAAAACATTTAAAGAATCAAGATTTTGTTTTGTTGCTACTGGACATTCTGTCAAAAATGTCTTATAAAAATGCCAAGATGACCAATAATTTATTAAGTTACCGACCCATAGTATTCTTTACTAAACCAAACTCTTGTCTGCAGATTGTACTGAGTGCGATACAACTGAGATCAACAAGATGATATGATGGTAGACTCACACAATGGGGAGGCATCTGGTTCCCTGCAGTCTCTTCTCAACCGTTTGCTGGATCCCTTTTGTTGCACTGTGAAATGAATACAGTAATTGTCACAATGAGAAATTGACCTTCCCTTTAATCTAGACAGAGGCCCCCTTAACAAGTTAAAATAGCGCAAACCCAATTAGGGAATTGATTGCTTGCTTTCATTTTCCTCATTTGCATCAGGGTCATATAGAGAAGATAAATTAATGTCTAGTCTTTTGTCCGCGCCGTCTTTTCCTGGTTGTGGAGTAGCTATCGCTTAGAAAGGAGCGGGAGAAAAGTCTTTTGTCTCCCCTTGAATTACTCATCACTGATGATCTGCTGTTAAACACTTACAGAAAGAAAGACCTACAGGAGATCAATAAGTCCTCACTCTTTCATACTGCTGTACCAATACACAAATTTTTATGTTAATAAATCATTATGTCAACAAATCCCATGAAAAGGCCCAAACAAGTAAAGCATTAATCCGTCTCTCAACAACTTTCTACTTCTCTATCCTGTCTGTGGCACTGAGCCCTAAGCCCTATTTGTTCCTACAAAATATGTAAATCTTTATGTTATACTGTCATTTAAAAAAGGCTCAGTAATTTCCTAAAACAGTTGGGCGCTGTAGTTTTCAGCAAACACTTATCAAATAGCAGTAACTAATGTAAATAATGTTGGGGACTCTTTTCAGCTGTGGATTAATACACATTTGGTGAGTATTTACAGCAGAAGGACGGCGGTGTGTTTGTGTCTGAGTCCAAATAAACAGTGTCCATGTTCATCTTTCACACATCGAGGTCTGTTTACAGGTTTTAGGGAGTACTCATAGACTGTATATAAGAAGTGGACGTAGTCACCCTGACGTCACCCACTGGTTTGTAGACTGCCGTTTTGAAGCCTCGAGTTGAGCATTTTGGCCGTCGCCATCTTGGTTTTTTGCAACCAGAAGTGACACGAGAGGGTGGAGCTACAACCAAACGTTAAATAAGACATTTTTAGGCTTCCAAAAAGCTTATAATTAACTTTCATGAACTGAAAACACACTGTGAAAGGGTTAAAGTTGTAAGACGAAAACACGGACAACAGACCGGACAACGCCGTGGTAGCAGCCGCGCCCTTTAAGCATCCCCTGTTTTAAAGTCTATTTGACTCTAAATGGGACCATAATTTACTAAATGAACATCATGCTGTATTGAAGAAGACTTGAAACTAGCGAATGGGACCTTATAAACTCATGTTTACAATGTTTACTGAGGTAATAAATCAAGTGAGAAGTAAGCTCATTTTCTCATAGACTTCTATACGATCAGACTTCTTTTTGCAACCAGAGGAGTCGCCCCCTGCTGGCTGTTAGAAAGAATGACAGTTTAAAACACTTCAGCATTAGCTTCACTTTTCAGACCCTGGAGTTGCCCACTGGCATAACACACCAGAATCTTCGATCAAGTTGCATTATGGGTAATGTAGGCTCTAGGTTTCTGATGTTTCTTTAAACTGTCTGTCATGAAGCTGACTGTTACAGAGTGCAATTCTAAATCAGTGCAGTACTCTCTTATAATGAGATAACATGTCATCCAGTGCAACTGTGTGACTCTTTAATGTGTTTTGTAATAGATTTTGACAACAATGGAGCTCTACGGCACAGAGGAATAAGATATTTCAGGCTTTGGATGCACACACAACACTTGTAAGTAGGATCTGTTCATTGTTGGTTTTCATCTTTTCATGGGATTTGTTGACAAAATGAAAAAATCTAAAATATCACCAGACTTATCCTGTAAAACTGTGAACATTAACTAACATTTTAAACCACTAAAGAATGGTTTAAACAATGATCAGGAGTAATATGATTACAATAGGTGTAGTTAACGGGTTAACACATAAAAACACTGGTATGATCCTTGTAACATCCTTGTTTTCATTTTTCAGCGTTCAATAAAACTGTCTGCATCCATAATGTACACTCCTGTTTCCTTACGTCTGAATAAATTATTAAAGAGCACAGGTTTTTATGTGTATATGTGCATGTTTATGTTCCCCGGCAGAGACTGTAGGCTGACAGGGAGGATAATGGCATTGACTCCCTTTGTCGTCTTCCCTGATAAATGGCAGTTTAAAGGTTGAATCTCACATCTCTTTCATCTCCTTCAGACGTGCACAGGCACAAATCCTAAGCGTTGTCACTTTATTTTGGTCTTTGTCTCCGTGATCGATTGAGAAATGTCCTATATGGGAGCAAAGTGTCATTAACATGATTAGAGGCTTGTAAACAAAAAAATGGCCTTTGGCTTTCTCGAGGCACCGCTGCACACACTGTGATGTAAAGCTGGGCATGCCTCAACTTGTGTTTCCTTCAAGTATTTACGTGACTTAATGGGGCAAGAAAAATGTGGCCTGTGTGCGTTGTAATCATTAAAACCTGCAGTCAGGTTGTATTTCATCTCGCTATCGACTCACATATCTGGAGGTAACATGTTCAAGGGCATGAAAAATGTCACGGCCCGTAAATCCTCTCATTGTTGCCTCAAGGAGTTTGACTTCCAATAATTGATGCCCACTTCCATACATCACCGCTGTTCATTCCTGCAGAGCTCTTAATGCTAAATCTCACACGGGCCTCTTTCACACATTGTCCGGTGACGTTCTGTGTCGCTCATTTTTCAAAAAACCATAGATTGACCTCCACAACACCGGACTAAATAATGTCACCATTAATCTGCGGGTTATTCCTCGGACTGTAATTTATAACAGGAGACACTTGTAATAAAACCTTGCCCTCCAGGCTTTTACCAAACTGCGTGCTTCCTGTACAAATGAAACCTGCTTCCTTCAATACAGATAATGCTGAGTGGCATGTGAGCTCAGTTCAAGTCTTTGGTGTTTATGAATGGACGAGGAAATATAATTCACCGCCGATCAATGTAGTCAAATTTATCTTCATTACCGAAGCGGTTTGCGCCACCAAGCTTTATTGTTTAAACACCTTTAGTTTGAGTTAGACAAGGCAAACAAGGCGGTTTGCTCTGCAGTGCTTACCACCCATTTAAGAAGCACTGAGGAGGCTGTTTATCTCTTTTCTGGTTCTAGGGGCTGTGTAGCAACCAGGATGTCTGGGACGATTTAAGACTTCCTCCTGCTCGCCCGCTTGGTTTCCCTGCTTGAAAATGCTGCAGAGGATCCATCTATTCCTCCCGTTGTAATGAACCTCCCTGGGGGCCCGGGCGCACCATGTGAAGACGCCTTAGTACCAGAGCGATTCATTACCTCGGAAATGTGAGCTTTTGTTCCGTTTTCAGCAGAGCCCCATTAATCTTGGGTTGCCTCCTGGCATGCAGGCCAGGTACTGCTTAGGTAATTACAGTTAATCATCATTCAGACATGCACATGGACCGCGGGCTCCTCAGTGGCTTCCACGCAGGGGCAAATCTTCCCCCTTACACTCTTGTTTACCCCCCTCCTACTGTACAAGCGTCCCAGTTGCACCACAAAAGAAGCCTCGTTTCTTTCTTTTTTTTGTCCTGGTAACTAAACCGCGAGCGTTTTGGTAATTGTGTCCAGGAAGATTTGGCTCCAGTTGTGCAGCAGCCTCCCGTGCAAAAACAAGTAAACATCCCCATGCCGCCTCCCCCCCTTCAAACATTTACACTATCCAGCTGTCGATGTTGCACAGTTACTGGAGCCTACTGTTCACCTGCCGTTCATGATTGCCATTAATGGACAGATTACAAGATGGATGATTTTCAGGAGCAACAAGCAGAAGCAGACCATCTGTATCTCGGCAGAGGGGATAACTTCATCACCCAGGGTTTCCTACTGAAAACATGGACGGCTTTGATCGTTGAAATGTTTACATTTAGAGCTAAATCAATAAATATATTACTCCTTTAGCTGAACGTCAAACAATTAATCAGTAACAATAATGATATTTGATTTGATTTGTTGTTTGATTTGATTAGACTTGACCTCTAGCGCCATCGTGAGATTAACGTTTGTGTTTTTTAAAAGTCTCAATAACTATTGTTGGATTGCGATGAAATTTGGTACAGACATAAATAACTATGGTGATCTTCTGTCTTTTCATCTAGCGCCATCATCTGGTCAAAATTTTAATTTGTCCAATACTTTGATTTATGACAAAAATTAAAAACTACTACAAAACTACTGGCATTTCCATCAGCCTCAGCTGTACGTTGTTTTGTGCCATAGACTGTAGTGTATATAGCAAGTGACCGGGACATCATCCATTGGTTTGTGGACTGCCGTTTTGAAGCCTCGAGTTTGGCATTTTGGTCATTGCCATCTTGGTTTTTTGCAATCAGAAGTGACACGAGAGGGTGGAGCTGAGTACTGAACTGAAAACACACTATGATGGGTTAAAGTTGTAAGACGAAAACACGGACAACTCCCAGACCGGACAACGCCGTGGTAGCAACCTGTCAATCATAAGGTAGCCACCTGCTTTATGGTCTATTTGATTCTAAATGGGACCATAATTTACTAAATGAACATCATGCTGTATTGAAGAAGACTTCAAACTAGCGATTGAGACCATAAACTCATGTTTACAATGTTTACTGAGGTAATAAATTAAGTGAGAAGTAGGCTCATTTTCTCTTAGACTTCTATACAATCAGACTTCTTTTTGCAACCAGAGGAGTCGCCCCCTGCTGGATATTAGAGAGAATGACAGTTTATGGCACTTCAGCATTGGCCTCACTTTCAGTCCCGTAGGTTACTGACTAATTAGCATGCTAACACACTAAATTAAGATGGTGAACATGTTTAACATTGTACCCGTTAAACATCAGCATGTTAACATGTTTAGAAATGAGAATATTTGCTCATCTTAGTCTTAATATCTTTATATATCTTAATATTTGGGTTTTCAACTGTTGATCAGACAAAACGTGTAATTTAACTGTGTCAACTGGAAAATTGTGATGTTTGCATTTTTCACTATTTTCAGACGTTTTACAAACCAAATAATTATAATGAATGAAAACAATTGTTAATTGCACCTATTTTTATATTATTATTATTATTATTATTACTACAGTAAAGCAATGGAGTACAATACAAGCTTGACTGCTGGTAGATTTAGCTGAAAGTGTAATAATAACTCGGTTCACATTATTATATAATTCCATGGGAAAAGAAGATTTCCATTCTGAGAATAATAAAGCATTTCTTTTATCATTTAACGTTTATTATTCAGCATCTCTAAAAGATTCAGTCAGTAAGACGGTTATGATTTAAAAAAAAAAAAAAATGGCATAAAGGAAAAATGTACTTAGTTATGCGTCATTGGTGTATTTTCCTTTTTGGTGTTCCATTGTTTGCATTCAGCTTTAAGTTATACTCCACATACAGGTGCAGAGAAAGGTCCTGGTAATATAGTAAGAAAGATAAACAGGGAGATATCCACTGTAGAAAAAGACAAAGACCAGTTTGTTCACCCACTGTAGCAGGAAATGTACCAGAATGTGTGTTAAGGGTCACGACTCTCATTTTCACAGCTGAGTGCAAAATTGTGGTTTAAGACAGAAGCCTTTCCATACAGATTCAAACTGTTAGTTGTTTACTTGTTTACTAAAACCTTATCTTGAAAATACAAATGCTCTATTTTTTTTCTGCTATGAGTCATCTTGTAACAGAAATATTTTCTTTTTCTTTTTACAACAAAACCGTTCAGCTGTGTAGTTCCCCAAAAGACCATCCAGTCAGGCAGTCATCCATTCAACAGATTAAAAAACACTAGCATCTAGGGAAACTGTGAAGACTCTTGATCAGCTCGCTGTTGCACATTCCTCTAAAGACCAGCCACAAGCTCTCGGGGTATTGATTAACATTTTAGATATGAGCAAAGAAGGGAATCAATATGTGCTGTCCTATTAGCAAAATGTGCCCTTAGCGGTTTGTTGTTTGTAATTTGAATGGAGATAAACCCGGCGCTTAAAGGCTGCAGCAGTAAATGAGATAGTTTTAGTCTGGTTGACCTCCTTCAAGGAGAACAAAAGCAAACAAGACCGTGCCGTTGTTTGCTTTACTTGATAAAAAAAACAAAAAAGCAGAGATTGTAATGATGGTAAAGTATGCTGAAGACATTTAGGTCCCGTCTGTCGGAAATGAGGAATGAGCGAGGTCTGTTATCTGATGTGAGAGGAGGGAAGAAAGCTTTTTTCCGGTTTGTTTCGCACCTGTTGGGTTGTGTAAACAAAGGAGAGAGAAGCTGGAAGACGTCCCTGACAGTTTCGTCATTCAAGTGTTGCAGACACACTAATGCATGCATAGAAAAAAAATTAAAGGGTGCAGATATTTCTGGTCTCTTTTTCCACATAAAAAAAATTCCTAGGAGCCAAGAACCAAGTCTATTTGGGTTAATTATAAAGCTCGGAACGGCTGCATGTTAGCAGACAAGATCTTTAAAGGGTAAGTCTATTTTAATGTCAACAAATCAGTGTGATGAACACACACATCTCTCTCGTCTCAGCCATCTCCTAAAAATGACCATACAATGAAGGAGGGAAACGGGTTTTTTTCGTGGATTACATTTGTTTTTATCACAAATATGTTTGTAATGATAGTCCGTGGGGTGGTGGATGGGTCAACAAACACAGGACTTCAGGAGGTCGCTGTCTGTGTCCCGTTTGAAACTAAAACTCAATGTTCACTTATTTTAATCATGTTTTTGTAGTTTTGTTGCGATTTTGTTGTTTTGTTTAAATTTCGTGGTAATTTTAAGCCAAACTAGTAGTAGTTGTTGCGTTTTTTGTTTTGTTTTGCTTCAATTTACAATGTTAACCATGTGTTTAAAACTGTATAAAAGTGTGACTGTAATCCAGGAGAAAATACATTTCCCTTGAAACGTATTTGAGAATGCAGTTTAGTTGTATGGGAACATAATTTTGTAGGAGACAGGGTTGCTTGTCTCGGTGCAGAGTCCAAAAAAACTGAATTATGTCTGCCAAGGACTTGCAACACTGTTGAATACTCCCTTTAAATTTTCTAATTTATAATATTAGCAAAAGGTATGTTTCGAGCCCGAGTTGGCTCATCGTCAGGTACGCTACAGATGTATTAAGGTATAACAGAGAGCCAAATTTAAAATGAGTTCTGTAGGACATAAATTATTGTCAACAAATCCCATGAAATCCCCCAAACCAACCATGAACCGCTCCTGAGATTCAACCTTTAAACTTCCATTTATCAGGGGAGGACAACAAAGGGGGTCAATGCCATTATCCTCCCTCTCACCCTGCAGTCTCTGTGTGGGAACATAAACACGCACACACACACATCATTCATTCAGATGAAAAGAAACAGGAGTGAACATTATGGATGCAGGCGGACAGTTTTACTGAACATACGTTATGTGCAGATACATAAAAAACATGGATGTTATAAGGACTACACCATTTTGAACTACATTCACTACTGTAATATTTATATTGTTTTATGCATTTTTCCTTCTTTCCAGGTAAACAAGGGGAGAAAAACTGTTTTAAAAGATACGTCTGAAGATATTCTACGTTTTTTATATAACAACTATTGTATGTTTATCAAAGTCTGATAAATCTTATTCCCTCTTTGCCATAGAGCCCCATTCTTGTCCAACAACTATTAAATCAGTGAGCCACACGGTTGCACTGGGTGACATGTTCCTTCATTACCATGAACATGAATTTTGACTTAATTCCAGTAGCTATACTACGAAAAAGTAAATCGTATATATCCCACAAAATCAATTCATATGTAATCCACGTTGTCATGAACCAGGAGGTATAAAGAGCGACAGACGCAGCATTGGGACGAGGTCGGGGTGCATGGGTGGGTCAAAAAAACACCATAAGTTACACCACTTCCGCAGTTATTTTAACCCAAACCACGACCTTTTCCTAAACCTAACCAAGTTGTTTCCTGTGAAGACGGAGGTTTATTTTGAAAAGAATTTATGCATGTAATGAGCGGAAATTGACACGTGTTGCTAGACATTAGGAGGAAAACGTAAAAAAATGAGGAATAACTTTTCGTAAGATATCATACGAACCGTTGTTTGAGGACACGTTTCACTAGAGCACCAGATGTGTATTAATCCGCAAATGAAAATATTCCCCAATGAATACGGTATTTACTTCTATTTGAGTAGCGTTTGCTAAAAAATACAGTGCCCCGCTGCTTAGGGATGTTATTTAATCTTGTAAAAAAATAAATCTAGATATTTGTGACCTGTTTTTAAAGATTTATATCTTCAGCAAGAACCAATGGTCTTTGAGATGTGAGCCGCATACAGGGAAGGGAAGTCAGAAAGAATCGGGAGATGGATTAACACGTTGTTTTTGTTCTTTACATGGGATTTGTTGACAATGAGAAAATTAAATAATAACGCCAGCCTTATCCTTTATAGATTTAGGGATATTGGTACAGGTATAATATTATTTTGATTATGATTACGTCATGCAGAAATCCAGATTCTTCCACCGAACATTAGAGGAGGAACACGTTGAGGTCCACATCTTTCTCAGTGAAGCCTCACCGATTGTTTGCTTTTACCTTTGTGTCCTCCTCCTCACCGCTGCCACCTTAAACCGCAAGACACCTGTCCCTTTGTGTGACACTTTCCACACACACACCCATTGAAGACCTCTGGGGGTTTCTGCCCAGTCATTTGGCACATTTTTGATGTTGAATCAAAAAAGACAAAATGAGAGAGCGAGGAGGGAGCGGGGAGGGAGAGAGGGAGCAATCTAGGCTTTCCACTCCAGTGAAAGGCACTCTTTGTTGAGCACTCCTCTGCAAACCCCCCCCCCATCCCAACCCTCCCTCCGTATCCACCCTTCATCCCCCTCCCTCCCCTCCAAAGCCCGGGCGGATTTTTCATTAAATGCTATCACAAATGTGACTGGTCCTATTCATGGGCAGATGGAGGGCTGGAGACCAATACCTTCACTGGAGAATGACAGGAATCTGGGCTGTAGGTGAAGGTCCGGATGGATAGACCGGGCAGATTTTAGAGGACCTGACAGAGACGGAAAAAATTGCTTTTTCCAAGGTTTTTCTTTGTGTTTTCCCAATCCCGAATATGTTTGATATATTCCTCTGGACCAATGTGTTCTGATTTTCTCCGGTCAGACCTCCTTTGTTTGCAGAGAAAAGGAAAAACAACCTCACATTTGTTATATTCAATGGCAGCTCAGTGTTTTCTCTCTCTGCTCTGAGGCTCCTCCAAGTAAGACCTCCTTGTCCTCATTTTTTTTTTTTAAATAAAAGCTACTTAAAGAGTTAAGAGCACTCTGCCTAAACAAAACAACATATTGTGCCACTGTTTCCTCAGACAAACAAGGTGACCAGATCAATCCGCTGTTCATTTCTCACCAAAAGGAAAGAGATGAACCTCTCATATTGTTAGAGAGCGGTCGATTATGTCACCGGACAATAGAAGGCAGCGGGTTGGAAGAAAACACAAACAATGATTTCCGCAACAGCAATTTAATCCTCTGGCGTTAAAACCTGACACAAAGTGGACAAAGGCGAGGAGGCTGGCACGAATAAACCCCTGAATCTGAAGATTAAGCAAAAAAAAATAAAAGAGGATCCTTTGTGTAAAAAGGCCCTTTATCTGCTTTTGAAGTCTGTGAGACCTGCCAGCCGTCCTCAGCCTCTCTTTGTAACCGGCCCCCATGTCCCACAGCAAACCACCACCTCACTTTCATCTGCCCGTCATCTTAGGGGGCAATTAATGCCATTCAGGTCTACCCACTACACGGAGAGAGAGAGGGGGAAAGATGGTGGGAAGGCTCATCTACTTGTTGAAGCAGGGACTTGACAACAGTTTAGTGTAGCCTAATTTGGTGCATATAAGGCAAGTGTCATTTCTTGATCTGATAAAATTCAGCGCCGCTCTCCTCTCTGTGTTATTATTTATATTTGATTGGGCTTCTGTTTACAGGCAGGCAGCGTGGAAACCAGCCAGGCTGTTGCTTAATGAATATTTCACTGCCTCCACACAATAAGCCTCCCATGATAGCCCTGTGAATAATGTCCCGCTCGGCTCTGCAATAACTCCAACTCATACTTGATAAAGCTGCATGTGAGGAGAAGCCCCGGGTTTTATCATTGACCTTTTCGCTCCCCGCTGTAGTTCCTTTACTCTGGGGACTCCCACTGTTTCTCCTTTGCTGTTCTAATACAGCGGCCCCGGCGTCTGCGAGAGGCAGGGGAAATAAAGCCTCCATTTGCATTACGTAATTTCATGCATTATTCAGAGCTTCAGAGAATCATTTCACCTAGACAACTCCTCAGAGGGCAGTGAGGAGATAACTGTTAGTGACAGGACTGTCTCATGAAATGCAGAGTGACTTAACCACCCAATCTGCAGATATTACCCCGGCCTGAATTGGAAATAGACGCCGGCACACTCACGCAGATGCGCTCTTACAGAAGTACGCACTCGCTGTTATTTTCTCTTTTTTTATCACTGAGGGGGAACAAGCGATATCAGATGCAAATGTTTACAGTATATCTGTTTTATGGTGCTCTTGATATTTCAAAGGATTTCAAAGATGGAAAACTACAGCACAGATGAGTTGTGCTGTACGTCGAGGAGGAGTTTTCTTCCTCACACACAAAAAGAGGCTTTAATTCAGATACTGTTAGATAAAGATGTTCTATTTCTGCTTGTGCTTGCTTTTCCCAATGCGGCTCTTCCGCAGCCTGTTATGTTGTAGTCTTTTCAAAACGGGGAATATGTAAAGATTTTATTGTCATAATGTGTCTTTTTTTAATGGGCTGCATTAGTTTGGAAGCAGAATTCACAGCAGCAGCAGCGAGTTTGTCACGAGGCAAAGAGAGTGCAGACAGGCCAATTAGTGCAATCAAACAGCCACTGTAGCACATAAGCTGCATAGCAGGGCTGCTCACAGCAACTGGACGTCGTTTCTTTATTGTCCAGGGCTCAGAGAGGAGTCTGAAAGAGCCCACAGAGCCAATGTTATCGCAGCCAGGGAACACAAGACGACTGAGAAATAAAGCTTTCTCCCTCTAATCATAGACAATGGAGTGTATTTCATTAAGCCAGATAATGGTGTGTGCATTTCATTACCATAGATAACTAGGAATATTTAGATGAGGGATGAGGTGCTCATAAAGCGCCAGTTGGTAGCCATGGTAACCTGGATCTTGGCAAACAAAAGAGTCGGGGAGAAATGTTTGCAAGGGGACGGAAAGAAAAGGGGAAACCAGAGAAAAGAGGGAAGGAGGCAGACTGAGAGGAATCGCAGAGCTAAACACAATCCCGGGCCAAAGCAACCGGGCCGAACGCCTCCATGTTGTTTTCCTTCCTGCATCCAGAGACTCAGGTGACCACCGTGATCCTCCTTTGTTCTCAGAAGTTAAATATGCTCCCCTCCGTAGGATACCCGGCATAATCACATGCTAATGTAGCCACGGGCCAAATAATAAACTTAATCACCCAAATGTGGAAATCAATGTGCAGTAAGAAAACCTATCCATCCATCTTCGCTCCGCTCCTGTGGATATTACAACCCCCACGTGCCCCGCTCATGCTGCCAGTCAAACCTGACTTTATGTTGTGTGAATTTCAAATGAAGATGCTTGCTGACAATAAGAAGGGCCTCTGAGCCTAAATCAGCCCAAACCGTGACCTTGACCTTGGAGGACGGTTCTCATTCACCCCGTTTCAGAGCTGTCAGTTTGAGGATGTTTTATATAACGGGGGATGACACTAAAGAAATGGAAATCCATTTATTTTTTAGGCAGCATGCGACATTAAGCCCCTCAGATATAAGTCTGTCATTATTAATGTTGAAACATAATTTGCGGCTGGAAAATTAAGGGTTGGAGTGAATGACAACTCAATTCAGCTGATTTGGCATTTGCAAAATATAAACATTGATTACGGCTGCTCACTTTTTTTAAATAATAAATTGGCCAGTCAAGCTTCTGTACGCTGTAATTACAAGTTAAGTCACAACTGCATCATTTAATTTGACAGATTAAAACAAGTTTTAGACTGTCCTGTCATACTACCTAAATTAATATTTTTCATCAGATGACAACTGAAAAGACATGGAGAAAAAATGCTTTTCTTTTCTTCGGCATTTTTTGTTAAAGCACTTCTTTGTTCAGTTTGTCCTTTTATGGATTATGAGCTTCTGTTTTAAGACTCTTACATTCGGAATAAGAGCCTATAGAAATGCTAGGGGATCTTTGAGTCCGTACTTTAAACTAACTAACAAATGCTAACATGCTGATGCTAAGCATGTTTACCATCTTAGTTTAGTCTGTCAGCATGCTAACAGCCGAGGCTGATGGGAATGTCATAAGTTTTGCAGGTATTTAATAAAAATGATATATCTGACTCTATATGGGACCATAATTTACTAAATGAACATCTTGCTGTATTGAAGAAGACTTGAAACTAGCAATTGAGACCATAAACTCATGTTTACAATGTTTACTGAGGTAATAAATCAAGTGAGAAGTAGGCTCATCTTCTCATAGACTTCTATACAATCAGACTTCTTTTTGCAACCAGAGGAGTCGCCCCCTGCTGGATATGGCTAGAGCCAGGCTGATAATGGAATCACCAAAATGCTTTTGTTCTATTTACGTTACCATTTTCATGTACTGTACAGTACTTAATTCACTTATTGTATTAACTTATTCCTTTTATGCCTCACAAACTTCAGATTTAATGTTCCCCTCTTCTCTTGATTGACTGAAACCACAACAGATGAAACAGAAATAACTCCACATGACCTGCATGTGGAGTTCAGCCATTAGGTGAAAGCAGATAGGACTCCATATGGACAACTTCATTCTTGTTACGCCCGATACTCCACTTTAACAGGAATGTAGCACTGCTGTCAGACCTTTGATCTAAAATAGAAAAAAATCTGCTTTTAAAACTTTTATTTATCCTGGGAACTGTTTTACAGAGCATACTGAGTATGTCCTCACCAACACCCGGCCTCACTTTCAGTATCCATATTTGGAAATTTCAAATTCACAGACTGCAGACGCAACGTGACGAGCTCCAGGAGCATTTTTAGAGCTTTGTTCATAAAATTTTAAGATGTGATTTAAAAAAAAAAAAAAAAAAGAGGTTGATATTCTTGTGGCAATATTTGAATATTTGAAACCAGAAAGAGGGAATAAGGGTTAGATTCATGTGTGAGTTCCCAGATATATTACTTTGATATTGGCCAGTGGTGGTCCACAGCTAATACGATGCAGGTTCCTCACTGAAAACGTACTGGGAAGCAGTGCACACACCCAAAAACAACAGTAAACATGGGCCATCATATTACTATGTAGCTGGTTGCTCATCCAGCATGCAAGAAACCTGAGAAGGCACCATTTTCCTGTGATGAGAGTTCAGTTTTGTTGTTATCTGAACAAGAAAAACCCACATGGAAGCTGATTTTTCCTGTTTGAACTGCAATGACAACATCTGACAAGCCACGCAGGTGAAAAACAAACACACACACAACGGGGTGAATCCAGCCTGCGACAGTCGGGCATGATAATGTGGAATCCCCTGATGATGATGTGTGTGTGTGTGTGTGTGTGTGTGTGTGTGTGTGTGTGTGTGTGTGTGTGTGTGTGTGGAACCAGACTCCAGTCTTGGCCCACAGTAATAAGATCAGCCTGTTTGGGCCTGACAGGCTGAGCCTCTCTCAGGGTGGCCCATCTGGCCAGCGCCCAGGCCCCGGCGCCAGCCACCGGCTCCACTGTGCGGGGACCCATCTGTGGTCCTGTGTGGTATCGACCATTACACTGCCAGGACTGTCCCAGTCTGCACATGGGTCCACTGGTCTGTGTGTGTGTTCTGCAGATGGGACAGTGGGTCAACTAATACTGTAGCAGCAAATCACTTTCAGTGATTGTTTTAACCTGCCTGAGGTGAACAGATGGGCTGGATTTACAGCAGCAAGATGTTTCTGGTGTCAGGTGAGTTGTTTGATGCAAGAAAGCACAACTGGCAGAAAGTGGAAACATTGGTAAAATTCACACACTGTAAACTGTTTTAAGGTGGTTCAATTTAAAACATAGGTTCCCCTGCTGCCTTCAAAATGTGAGTTAACTGAACTGGCCATGGCTAATTAATAATAACAATAATAATAATAATAATAACAATAATAACGTGGCAAAAGTAAGCATGGCTCACATACTCCAGCTCACTGCTTGACCCCTACTAAAGTAGGGCCAAAGGTTTTGCCCTTTTGGAAAAATTTAAGAAATTTTGGGCACCCTGGACTTTTAACCCCCAAAAGGCACAACTAGACCAAACTGTCAACCATCATACCAAATTTGAAGTTCCTAAGTTAAATAGTTTTTGAGTTCTGCTCTGGAAACTAAAGTTAATTATTATTAATAAGATTATTTGATCACACCAAATTCCTGTATGATGCTTTATAGTGCAGTAAAAGGAATAGTTTGACATTTTCGGAAATATGCTTGTTCGTTTTCTTGCAGCAGACAACAAAAGGGTTGCAAAAATAAAATATTTCTGGACCAAAAATAGTTGATTTCACTTATTTTTTGTACAGATTAAACAAACAAGATATAACGTGTTAATTAGAGAGCTTTGGAGGTGCAAGTAGGTGGATTTTGTTGCTTCTTTATTATAATTACTACATCTGAGGGTAAAGTCTGATCGATGACAACCACACTTGCATTCACGATCATTCTCCTGTACGTGTGATACGTCACTGCTTATTATTTCAACACAAAACAGACATGACTGGAAGCTTGCTCAACTGGCCTGCATTAATCACCCTCACTGTCAACTCTATCAGGTCCTAAACCTCAACCCTCTGATGCCAGACACCAACAGCTGGTACAAATACAGTATCAGATTTGATATGGTGAATATATAGTAGAACACATGTGCGATGTAAGCAGCTAACCCCAAACGTGTTGTATCTGTTGCCCAATAAGTGTATAGTTTCTTAGTAATTCAGTTTCAGGAAATTGAGTGCGAGATGAGAGAATGCAGACATGACAGCAGCTGCAAAGCTGAAAGATCGCAAGAGACAGCCGAGCATGAGCTAATATGAGACACATCTGTCTCTGAGATCTAATGGTGTGTGAGGTACAAGTACATGGAGTTTACTACACATTACTATAGCAGCAGAGCACAAACAGGGCTGTACTCAGTGAGGAGAGGATTTTAGTACGGAGCAAACAGAGTATAATATTTACAGTACATCATAGTCGATCAGTTTTAATCACTTTGGTCCACATTGAAATATCTTAACAGTTATTGGATGGATTGCCATGAAATTGTGTACAGACATTCGTGGTGGCCAGAGGATGAATCCTATTGACTTTGGCGATCCCCTGACTTTTCCTCTAGCGCCACCATGAGGTTCACATTTGTGGTTTTGAGCGAAATGTCTCGAGAACTGTTGGATGGATTGCCATGAAATTTAACATAGATATGCATCAGCCTCAGCTGTTCTTTGTCTTTAGTACTAATAGTTAGCATAATAAAACACTAAACTAAGGCAGTGAACATGGTAAATATTATACCAGTTAAACATCCTCATGTTAGCCATGTTACTGTAAGCATGTTCTCATACACCGTTCGTAGCTATACCTACGTAAAGTAATGCGCTGTAATTCGTATATATGTATATGCCACAACATCAATTTGTATGTAATCCACTTAATTGTGAACCCGGAAGTATAAAGAGCGACAAATGCCACGTAGGGAGGAGGTCAGGGTGGATGGGTGGGTCAAAAAACACTGGACTTATCGTACGGGAGTCCTACTTGGGCCGGAGTCGATAACGTTACTCGCTCCTGTCGCTGCCTCTCTCTCTCTTGCTTCACTACTCACTTCCCACGCACACACTCTACGCACTGGCTCTGCTGCAAATGGTTCTAGAGAGGGACATTCACATTTTCGCGTCAGTCACCGTAGCTCTCCAACACGCTTGGTACACGGTAAAAGCTTCAGTTGGTTGCAATCTCCTCACCTCACTGCTAGATATCGCCAGATCCTATACACTGGACCTTTAAGTTACGCCACTTCCATAAGTATTTTAACCCAAACCACAATATTTTCCTAAAGAATGTTGTTGCCTAAACCTAACCAACCTGTTTCCTGTGAAGACGAAAGTTTATTTTGAAAAGGCTGTATGCATGTAACGAGTGGAAATTGACATGTGCATCACCTGTTGCTGGACATTCGTAGGAAAACGCAAGTTAAGATGTCATATGAATTTTGTATGTTGTATGAGGATACGTTGCACAGGCAGGCATGCTGACGTTAGTATTTAGCTCAAAGTACAGCCTCACCTGTTTTTTGTCTATGGATTACTCAAAATAGCTACGACCATGCAACTATCAAAATGTGTGAATTATGAAAGACTGTAGTGAGCAGTTATTTGCTGAATAAATGAATCTCAAAACTATTCTCTCTGCAGATCACCTGAGGGATGCTTCACTTATTATTCAATCTGCAGCCTACCTAATGTACAGCACTAGGACAATGAGATCTCACAAGGGGACATTGTGAAATAATTTAGATGGGTTCTATCAAACCTTTTACCATTCATATACACATTCACCACTTTATAGCACTGTTACAACCCATTAAGCTCCATACTACTGCATATATTTTAGACATGGGTGGCCACAGTGGCAATTAAAGCCCCGGCAGTGCTAGTGTTAGCATTATGCTCCAACCATAAAGTAGATGCACATATCAGCATTGTTTTAGCAAAGGTTATTTCTACCGGGCGAAAACACTACAAGTAGACTTCAAACGCCTCGCAGTCCACTCGCCTGGCTGCACAGTTTAAAAGCTCGACATGGTGTGTGGGACAATGGCGGCTCTCGAAAGCATTGTGGTAATCAGGGCCGATGGAATTTTCCCTGCATCATTAAAAAGGGATTGGTCCGCTCACTGCGTTCATGGGAAGTGCCGTTAGTTAACCCAACAAAGGTGCTCTGGCTGTGGACCCCCAGAGATGAAGGGCATCGCGGGGGCTCAGCGAATCTACCTCTAATCCTCTCGGCCCCATTGTACCGATACACTCTAAACCCTTTGACCACTTCCCGCTCTAATCTCCGCAGATTTGGGTGAGTTAAACAAGTTTCTGATCCGTGGGCTCACAACTTCCCTCCTCCTCCTCCTCCTCTTCCTCTTCCTCCTCCTCTGCTCTCCTCACTGTGGTGACACGTTCAGTTACAGCAGAGAGTTTTTAGTCCATTATTTTACAGTAATAAATAGTTATAATTTATACCATTTTAAGACCTTTTTAAACCAGTATTATAAATACTATTAAGCCAGTCAGTTAATCAATTAGTCGACTGACAGAAAATGAATCGGCAACTGTTTTGTTTATAGATTTAAAGTCATTTTTCAAGCAAAAACATCTCCAATATGAGTATTTTATGATCTTCTTTATCTAATACGATAGTAAACTGAAAATTTTGGGGCTTCGAACTGCTGGTCGGACAAAACAAAATTGTTATTTTTCTCTATTTCCTGACATTTTATAGACCAAACGAATGGCAGATTAATTGACAATGAAAACAATTGTCAGTTGCAGCCTTAGTGTCACTAGAATAAATAATTAAATAGCAGATAGTGTCACTAGAATAAATAATTAAATAGACAGATAGATAGATAGATAGATAGATAGATAGATAGATAGATAGATAGATTAAAGAAAACGCTATCCGTAAAAATATGCTTTGAAGGTAATTTAATTATAAAAGAAACTGTTCGGGGATCATCAATATGCAATCACTCTTCTCCTGAATATTTGTTTAAACATTAAAAGCTTCTCTGGCGACTTGAATATTGAATGAAACAATGATATAAAAAAGGGAAAAGCAGCAAATCCTCACATTGGAGAAGCCGGAACCAGGGATCATTTTTGCTAGATAAATTATTTAAACGATTAACCGACAATCAAAATAGTTGCTGATTAATTTTCTGTCCATCGACTAATTGATTAACCGACTAACAGTTTCAGCTCTAATAGAGGAGCTTCAGCTACAGGAATGAGTCCTAAAACCCGGAAATTAGTTAGCATTTTAGCCCTTCCAGTTTCCTCGTGTCAAAGTCAATGAGTTTTTGAATGGGTTTTTAGTTAGATGCCTGAAATAAGGTCTGTGATGCTTTAATGTTTTGCTCTACGATATAAAATACGTCAGTAAATATCACACTCGCGATGTGTCTTAAAAAAGGCGGTTGTTAAATGAGATTACTAAACATCATCATGCTAACATGTCTGCATTTACAGCCTTGTTGCGGTCTCATGCGACTGTGGTGTTTAAAACGTTCGCTTTTTACTTCTGCTGATTGCATTCACACTTCAAAAATTATAAAAGTGGTGTTCATTTGTGAAGATTATCTTGTTGAACAAAACATGTAAGTTTCATAAATGTTTGTTTGTCACAGAGCTTATTTAAAAAAAATATATATATATATATTTATATGTAAAAATCCCATTAGCTTTTTGTGGAGGGAATGTTAACATAACATGTAAATCAAGAGTTAAAAATGTCAAAATATTCACACAAAACATTAATATTAATGTGCACATTTAGGTTTTCCCGGGTCTCTATCTCTATGGACATTAATCCAGTTCCCTGACAGTTGCACCACTTCCACCATGTCAAGAGGATATTGTGTTTATGTGTGTGAATACATGAATGTGTATAGCTGCTGGGAGGAGGAGGAGGGGAGGAGTTTTTCGGGTAAGTAATAGCAGTGAGCCGGTGGTCGTGACAAAGCACTTGACAGGCCGAAAAGCACCCCCTAATTTTGGGTTGACCTTGGCTTGTTTAGCATTCCCTATTGCTGCTGGTGACGACGACACGTGTCTGGGGCTGGGTTGACTCTGGGAGCAGAAGGTGTGGGAGTGTGTATGTGTGTGTGTGTATGTGTGTGTGCAGATGGACGGACCGTTAGGGATGCAGTCCTATATTCCCCAGAGAGGAGGCAGAGGTCAGGGATCAAAGCCCCAACTGACTCCCCACCCAGCTCTGTGTCTGGGGACGTACAGAGATCCAGAACGAAGCGCTGCTGCCGCCGGACGCATTATGCAGTTTGTGCAATTAATGCAGCGACAGGAAAGGCAGGGGTCTGCATGAGCGGTGGGCTGTTTGAGTCTCTGAGTGTGTGTGTTTGCATTGAAAGGAGTGTTGTGTGTTGTAATGAAGGAACTAGACCTGCAACGACTACACGATTAGTTGTCAACTATTAAATTAATCGCCAGCTATTTTGATAATCGATTTTTTTTTTAAATAAAAAAGTCTAAATTCTCTGATTCCAGCTTCTTAAATGTGAATATGAGGATGTCATCTTGGGCTTTAGGAAACACTGATGGACATTTTTCACTGTTTTCTGACATTTTATAGACTAAACAACTAATCGATTAATCAAGAAAATAATCGGCAGATTAATGGACAATGAAAATAATCATTATTTGCGGCCCTAGAAGCCCTGGTTTTGTAAAACAATGGAGCTAAGAAGAATAGGATATATCAGGCTTTGGATACACACACAATAATTGTCAGTTGGATCAATTCATTGTTGGTTTTAGTCTTTTCATGGGATTTGCTAATAGTAAGAGTAAGAGTAAAGTATATAACCAATATATATCCAACCCGATCTCATAGGAAGGTGTATAAATAGCACAACATTATACGCATGTCATGAAAACGCATTTTAGCCTTTTCGCGTGTCATTTTTACGCCACGAAACAAAACTACGGTAACGGCCGCAGTTAGGTTGAGGCAACAAAACCACAACAAAGTTAGGTTTGGGAAAAACGTCATGGTTGGGCTTAAAATAAGCACGTAAACTACGTACAGAAACATAACACAAGTATGGAAAACACGTCAAAACATCACTAATGTAACATCAAAATAACTCAACAACTTGAAATTTCAATAACAATCAGTATGTATTCGTCTTTATGTATCAAAAAGACCATGAGACAATGGCAGCACATTCAGAATTATGTTGGAGAACAACTGAGCACATTATTACACTAGTTTCCAGTTAGTTGTAGAATTTCAATTTTTCAATTTTAAAGGATAGCCTTTACACACCGGCAGCATTTTTTTCTTGTGTGATTAATTTGCACGTCAATATATTTTTTCAGACTGTTATTTTTAGTCACGAGTACTTTCACACAGAACATGAATATTACACTGCGGAAAAAACAACACTTTTTTTCGGACAAGGTCGATTTTCTGAGCTTTTGCACTGCAAATGAAGGCATCAACCAATCACGTTGTGCGGAACAGGTTGCATTGCACCTATATTTATAAGGATAGCTAATAGTAAGAAAAGTATATACCGGTAACATCCAACCTGATCTCATAGGAACGTGTATAAATAGCACAACATTATAAGGGCGTCATTAGAATGCATTTTTGCGTTTTGTGCATTTGTACGCCTCTTTTTGGACATCATTTTTAGGTAACATAACAAAACTGTGGTAACGGTCACAGTTAGGTTTAGGCAACAAAACCATTTAGGTTTAGGAAACAAGAAAATAAGTATAAGTATAAATAAGTATGTAAACTAAGTAAAATACATACGGAAACATCACAACATAAGTATATAAAACACGTCACAAACAAATAATGTAACATCAAAATAACTCAACAACCCTTTGGGACACAAACACCGGTCTCCTGGTTGAAAGTCCTGCATTTCTTTGTTATATAAATGATGTTAAGCTGAATAATATAGACACCTCTTAGTATAATGCAATACATTATTCAAAACAGCAGCACAAACAAACTCATAAATGACCATGAGGTTGAATAAACACGTCTCTGAAACACTTGATTAGACTGCATTAGTTTTAGCTATAGGTGTACCTGGGCTGTTTGTGTCTGTGAGTGTGTATGTTTGCATGGAGGGGAGTGTTGTGTGTGTGTGTGTGTGTGTGTCCTGTGCCAGACTGTTGTAGCGTGCACAATGTAGCAGTGCAGCTGGCACGTGCTGCACGCACACACACACACACACACACACACACACACACACACACACACACACACACACACACACACACACACACACACACACACTCGCACAGCAGAGTCTAGAGAGGTCTTTTAATTAAGGGATTTGTTAATTTTCTATTCAACCTGACAGTGATGAATGGGGGAGCAGAGCCTGCCCATCTCAGCCTCGGCTGTTGGGCAGACAGAGCTTCCTAGGAGGCCTCGGGGTGCGATCATCACACTCTGTATTCACACATGGAGATTTTTAACCCTTTGGACGCCAGATTCACTGCATTAACTGGAGCTGAAAAAAACAAAACAACCCAACTAGACGTGATTCACACTCTGTAGCATCCTGTGTGGGGGCCAGATAGCACCGAGAAGTAAACAGAGTGAAACAATGGCCACACATTGTGTGAACAAAGCTGCTATTTGGCTACGACGGAAGTAACTCTTTGACTCAGTATTGTTATCTTGGCTGGTTTAAGCTTATCATGCACTCTTGTTTAAGTGCCTTTAAATACATAAAATGTACATAAAGCCTTTTATTGCTTCTTGCTTCCTCTCGACTTTGAGGGGAAAAAACAAGAAACTGCTATTAGACAACTGCAGCACATTCAGAATTATGTTGGAGGAGAAGTGAGCACATTATTACACTAGTTTCCAGTTAGTTGTAGAATTTATATTTTTGTAATTTAAAGGATAAAGGCTGGCAGTATTCTATATTTTTCTTATTTTCAACAAAGTCCATGAAAAGACCAAAACTAGCAATGCTTTTAGTCCCTCTCTTGAGATGCACCGATCAGACTTTTTAAGTCACGATTCCGATACAGATACCTGGGCTTTGGGTATCGGCCGATACTGAGTACCGATCCGATACCAGTGTTTAATTAATAAGCTGCATGCCTCACTGTGTGGAAGTGACTGGGATCATTCTTTTATGTGTATGGCAACATCAGGCTCGACTTAAACATTACTTTCCTAACTAACTAACTAATGTGTCATTTGTACGCTCTATTCGCGTATTATTTTTACGCCATACAACAAAACTACAGTAACGGACGCAGTTAGGTTGAGGCAACAAAATCACTAAGTTAGGTTTAGGAAAAACATCATGGTTGGGCTTAACATAAGTACGGACACTAAGTAAAATACGTACAGAAACAACGTAACAGAGGTACAGAAGACACGCCACAAACATCACTTACGTAACTTCAAAATAACTCAACACTTGTGCAATGCAATACATTATACAAAACAGCAGCACAAACTACAACCTCAAAAATGACCATAAGGTTGAATCAACACGTCTCTAAAACAGTTGATTAGACTGCATTAGTTTAGTTAGGTGTACCTAATAAACTGGCAACTGAGTGTATATATACCTACATATAGGCAGAACCACCAGGCACAATGAAGCTGCATTTAGTTAACTCTTTTAAATCTAAATTAAAAACTGTCTTGTTTCTCTGTCTTTGATTTATTTTCTCTACTGCACTTTAGTTTCCTTTATTAAATTTGGGGTGATTTATTACTGCACTGTAACTGAAACTGCACTCCCTGTTTATTATTTTTTATCTTATCTTTTACTTCTTTAACTACTTTATAATGTTTTTAATCTACTTTTCCTATAGAGCACTTTTTGAAAGCGTTTAAGATGCCCTACAAATACAAATAAACTTGCCTTGACTCTTATATTAATAATGCCAGAAATCCATCTGTAAGATCAGCTGCTGCCCTTCATCGGGTACGGCTCTCTGAATGAAACTCTTCAAATGTATAGGTGGATGTATTTCATATTCAATATCAATACTTTCTTTGTTGCTGCCAAACACATTTTGCATTAAAAGTAATATAGGCACCCTGAAGCAGCACAGCCACATGTCATATTGGCCCCAATGCAATTTATCTATTGTGATTTGGCAGCCATTCATCTTTTAAATGCTCTCTCATGATTTCCTTTGTGCATGCAGAGCCGGAGGTGACCTTGAAAATGGACCATGTGGTGTATTCTGATGATAATTTATTCTCACATACAAGAAACTGTCTCACTAACATGATTTTTCTTCATGCTTTGTGCCGTCTACACTCGATGGGAAGTTTTATAGCAGCAGCCGATGTATTCTCTTTTTAAACGATCCATTTTAGGATTTACAGGGTCATGCAAATTTTAGATTTAACATAAAATTCAACCCTTTTGTAACACCAAATACAGGTCTCTTACCTCAGCATTTATATTGCTTGTACACAAACCTAAAAACATGCTTATAAAGTTGTGATAATTAGTGTAAAAAACAACACTGAATCCAGAAGTAGGAAGATAAAACTATGGATTTAAGTTTTTATATCAATTTCCCTGAATCACAGGGTCATTTTCAGAGTCTGTGAAAGACTGATATTGATTTATTTCGTCAATGAAAACCCCCACACTGGTAGCAAACTGGATCTTAGCTCCAATTTAAAAATATAAGACATGCAAATGACTTTTGTCTCAACTTTGACTGCCTTTAATATTTCACTTGAGTGTCCGACAAAAATAGTAACATGGTCATTGTCTCGGCAGTCAGGTCAGTTATCAAGCTCTTTTTTTTTGTGAGCCTGTCTTACTGAGCTTTAACTGACACACACACACACACACACGCGGCACACTCCGTTTTAATGCATATTAATGAAGTTAAACGGCCCGCTGTAGAGAGGAGACAATGGAGCAGAGGAGGGCTGGTTGTGAGCACAAAGCCGTGGACTCAGGGGAAGCAGAACAGGTGCAGGGAGGACACGGCAGCTTCACGTGGAACGACTCACTATAGGTTCATCAGTGCAGGAAGGGATCGGTTAATGGGCTCAAATGCAGGATGCTGATTTTTTTGTCTGTGGTGTCACTGCACTTTGTGTCCTAGAAATCGGCTGTATAAGAATATTTTTGGTTGATGAACTTGAGCGCTTTTTTTCTTTGTTTCTTCTGCCATTTTTATTGCTACTCATTCGGTCTCCTAGGGCCGTCCTCGACCAAGGAAATTATTAGTCGACTAACACTCATACTATTTTGTCAACAAATCGATTAGTTCGTTTAATCGACAGATCTGTAAAACTGAGTTTCTCCACAAAGAATCACACAAAAGCACCACTTTAAATTTAGTGTTTACCATAGATGTGCTCTAAGGTTTTTGGAAATAAGTCATTCAGCATGAAAAAAGCCAAAAAAATTACTAATCGACTAAAGAAATCTTAGTCGACTGAGACCAAAACGACTGATTAGTCGACTAATCGAGTAAGAGGGGGCGGCCCTGCTGTCTCCCCATTTAAAACTGTATGTGATGACTGTTTTATCCTAAAATATTAGGACTGTTTGGATGTTAGGAAACATTTTGTTTAAAGGATAAGTCCGTCTTAAAACAATACTCGCATTGTACAGTGATACAGTGTTCGGTCACTGTAATCATTCCTCCTCTAAATACTGGCCATGTAGAGACCCCTTTCTAATGTCAGAGATGTGGAACAAAATCTACAGGAAAATGTGAACCTATCTTTTAAGACTATTCATAATCTAAAACGCCTCATAATCTAGGGTGTAGGCCAAACTTTTAGTGGCTGGTGACACCCTAAAACAAAGCTCTGTCTATGTGACTCCTTGCAAGGTATCCTCATACAACGGTTCGTATGATATCTTACAAAAAGTTGTTACTCATTTTTCGTGTGTTTTCCTACAAATGTCCAGCAACACGTGTCACGTGTCTTTTCAAAATAAACTTCTGTCTTCATAAGAAACAAAACTACTAGTTGGGTTTAGGAAAACACATGGTTTGGGTTAAAATAACTACTGAAATTACATGACAAATAGGTCAACGTTGACTTCTGGCTTAAAGGGACACGAACAGCAGTCTCCTTGTCGCTCTTTATACTTCCTCATGATTACGTTGATTTTGATTTTGTGGGATATATGACTTACAGTGCATTACTTTTCATAGGTATATCTATGAACAGTGTATAAAAACAGCCTGCTCCTCGTCAGATCGTTGTTGCGATACGTGAATCTTCATTCTCAGATTATTTTATCTGAATGGTGTTTATAGTCCTGCAGTGGGGAAATCATCCAGTGGTTCACAAGAAAAAAACAAATATTAGAAGAAACAAAATAGATCTGGATAATCTGGTGAGAAACTGAGGTGCCGCACAGGAATTGTTCCTATTCTGCATATGTTTCTTGATCCAACCTGATCTGCAAACACCAGGTGGCACATTCTTGTTTATTGTCTGTAACGTCAGGGGAAGCAGAAATAGACTGCAGTTGCAAACAAATCTTTTATCTGTATTGTGCCAAGTTATCCAAAAATATTTAAAGGGAAACTCCTTTATCTACTTATCCATTTATTTTAATCCTTGTTTTCTTAATCATGTTTTATCTTTTGCAAGAAGTTAATCATTTTAAAAATATATTACTATTATTTTCTTAATTTTTGTCCTTTTTTGTCTTTGGGCTTTGTGACTCTGCTATGACTTGCTGATGTTCTTATATTTTAGGAGGATGCATATGTATTGATATTGTATCATATATCATTGCCCAATATCATGATATAATATGAAATATTATAAAATTAAAATAAACAGATTTATTTAAAGGGAAACTCCAATGATTTTACACACAAAGATCAGTTTAGTAATCATAGTTAATACTACTCCACCTGTGAAAACAGTTTTCTAATGTTTTCTGTGGCTCTAAAAGCTTTGTCAAGTCTGAGAAAATAACCCTGATGATGTAATGAAGGCTTTCTGAGCTTAGCCTGGACCACTATCTGGACCTAAACCACATGTTTAGGGTGAGAGGTTATGAGAAAAATGTACGATCCAGTGATTTTAGAGCTTAAGCCAAACTATGTTCAAACAGTCAAGGTGTCGCGGCCTCTGCTGCATGGATTTTGATGAGGGCTGTCAAAGTTAACGCGATAATAACGCGAAGGAGGCTAAATAACGCTCCAAACTCGATTTTTTGGCCATTTTCAAAGGGGTCCCTTGACCTCTGACCTCCAGATATGTGAATGAAAATGGGTTCTCTGGGTACCCACGAGTCTCCCCTTTACAGACATGCCCACTTTATGATAATCACATGCAGTTTGGGGCAAGTCATAGTCAAGTCAGCACACTGACACACTGACAGCTGTTGTTGCCTGTTGGGCTGCAGTTTGCTATGTTATGATTTGAGCATATTTTTTATGTTAAATGCAGTACCTGTGAGGGTTTCTGGACAATATCTGTCATTGTTTTGTGTTGTTAATTGATATCCAATAATACATATATATACATTTGCATAAAGCAAACAAATTTTCCCACTCCCATGTTGATAAGAGTATTAAATACTTGACAGATCTCCCTTTAAGGTACATTTTGAACAGATAAAAAAATGTGTCATTAATTTGCAATTAACTATGGACAATCATGCGATTAATAGCAATTAAATTTCTTAATCAATTGACACACATTGCCATAATTTTGACTATTCTTTTTCAAGTCAGTTTCTTGCATGTCCCCTAACTCCATGGAAGTGTAACACAAAAGCAGTGGAGGACCTCATTAAATAAACTGTTTTTGCTTCTGCTGGAAGCAAACAAAGCATCACGTCTATTCCTGTAAATTAAAAAACCTTTTATCAGCTGGCTGTAAAATGAATAACAGTTGTTTTCTATCAAGTACACACCAAAAAGCACTGTGTCAAAATAGCACCAATGGTTAACTTTACCCTATGTGGGTAGAAAACCACCCAAGACAAGAGGTGGAGAGGAAAATAGACATTTGCAACCAACAAAATTGACAAAAAAAAACAAAACACGAGGGCAAAACAACCTAATAAATAATTCTGAGAAGAAAAATAAGTATCCGTTTATCTCAACCAACAGGAAAGATAATTCTCTTGCAGCACAAAGAGATAGTCTTTCCGTGATAATAGTCACATCCTGGGAGGGGAAACTGCTTTTCCTCAGCTCAGTAACTCCCTGCTCTGCTCTGCTCCTATGGGGCAAAAGAGAGATAATCAAGTTGAACCAAACCACGCCTCCCTGTTTTATTCATTCTGGGGGCTTTATCAGCAGCCTACATGTTGACTGCTCTGCATACTAGACCCAGCAGAGAGAGAGAGAAGAGAGTCGAACCACCTCCACAGACTACCCATGCTGACAAACACACCGCCTTTTCTCCTCTGTGGACATTAAAACTCTGCAGCAGCTCCGGTCAGGATGGATTTTTTAGACAGCAGCGGCTCTCCGTACAACAACACCTTTAATTTTTGGAACGACTACCTCGGCCTGTCGACACTTGTCGCCAAAAATAAGATCAACAGCCCTTCGTCCTGCAGCCCCAACTCTATCACCGAGTCCCTTAAAGCGACTCTGGGCTTGGAGGACGACTCCCCGGTTTGCTCCTGCGTAATTGGACACGGCAGAGACAGCGATGGACACGTGGACTCCTGCTGCTCTCCACAGATCTCCATCTATGATCTGAAGGAGCACATCTCGCTGCTCAGGCCCTACGAGCACCTTACTGGGGATTCACCGCTGGGAGACAGAGATTCACCCCCTTATAGAGGCAGCTTCACCGGCCTGGATCTGCTCTCCATGGACAGGAGGCGCAAACAGACTCAGAGGGGCAAACCGGAGCCCAAGGTGTGCGTCTTCTGTCGGAATAACGGCGCTCCGGAGGAAGTTTACGGCACCCACATCCTGAAGACAGCAGACGGAAGAGTCCTGTGTCCGATCCTCCGGGCGTACACCTGTCCTCTCTGCAGTGCCAACGGAGACAACGCTCACACCATCAAGTACTGCCCGCTTTCTAGAGACCAGCCGAGCCAGAGAGTGGCAAAGGGAGGCAGACCCATTGGGAAAAGGATGAAAATCTTCTAAGTGAGGAGATGAATGAAGTTTGAGTTGCACTGTATATTACTAGTGTGTATGGCAGTGATTTTTTTGCCCGCCCCCCCATTTCATGCACAAGACAAGTCTGGAGAGATTTTAAGAAAATCATTTTGTTTTGTATGTGCTTCATTTGTAATGTCTTATCTTGCAACAGGCAAGGCAAGGCAAGGTTATTTATATAACACATTTCATACACAAAGGCAATTCAAAGTGCTTTACATATATAAAAACAAGATAAAAGAGCACAAAGTGCATAAGATAAAAACAAAGAAAAGAATGTAAAAGCAAAAAATTAAAAGGATAATAAAAACAATCAAAAGACAGTAAAGTGCAGCATTTGATCAATTACGAAAAGCGTCTGAGAACAGCTTTTGGTCTTGAGTCTAGATTTAAAAGTGGCCACTGTTGGTGCATCTTTGATCTCATCTGGAAGTTTGTTCCACAGTTGAGCAGCGTAGTAGTCCTTCTGACCTTGGGTACTACTAATAGATGTTTTCCCAGTGACCTTAGAGATCTAGTAGGTGTGTACTGCTGAAGCATATCTGAGAGGTAATTTGGACCTACCCTCTTTAGTGATTTGTAAACAAGCAGTAGTGTTTTAAAGTCAATTCTGTGACTTACTGGGAGCCAGTGTAGGGACTTAAGTACTGAAGTGATGTGATCAGTTCTTTTGGTTTTTGTTAGAACTCTAGCAGCTGCATTTTGCACCATCTGAATCTATGGGCACATAGTTTACACTTGGACGCATTACGCGCAATATCTCCCCCCCTTCCCAGCACTCTTGGTGATCAAAGATGAACCAAAGTAAACTGTACAGATCGACCTGTGAATGAACACCTTCATGCTGTAATAATCAGAAGTTGCTGTTTCAAGAAGCACAGTGCCAGAGCAAACAGAACCTGTGCATGTCTAGGTGCCAACATAAATGAATATGCAGCAGCACTCTTGATATGAGATGAATGTTTAGTCCCGTTATTGCCCAATGGATGTAAGAGGTCTGACAGGCCATGCAAGATATACTTCTTTATATCGAGCACAGTTTTTTTTCCCTGAGATTTTCTACCAAAGGAATACACTTTTGTATTGAAACTTAGCCTAAATTTCTGTATTGTTTATATGTTGGATGTCTTATGTGGTTTTATGTGGATAGTATTTTGCAGATTTCAACTGAATGTAAAACAGTGACACGCAGTTCACCTACATGCTCTTCAAGTAGCTCCAAGCTCTCATTATTGGTTCAGTTCCCTGTTCAAAAACACAGATGCTGAATATTTTTTTGTTTTTTTCACGTGGAATATATATTCCTGCAATTCTTGTAAATGTATAAAATAGGTGAACGATTTTAGCAATGAAAAGCCTGACATTCCAAAGTCTTTATCTGTCAATAGAAAATGTTTTATGTACTTATTTTTACCTTATGTATCATTGGGAAATATATTCACTGTAAATGACTCTGAATAAACATGTAATTTGCATTTTTCTTTGACTATTTGGGACTACAGCTGATTTTAATATACCACGAATCACTCACTTCATAATATGACTGAATGTGTTGAGATTATTTTGTCACATATCACTGAATAAGCATTTTCACAACTGTATTTCTTATGAAAACATCTGAACTAGTCACATTGATATGTGATGCAAATGTGCCACCTAGTGTTCAAAACCTTAAATGACAATAACCTTTATTAAAAGATCTCCACAGGACTCACATATTTATAAGCACTGGGTTATTTAATAAAGATGATCTATAGTAAAGGAGATAGTAAATTAATTAAAACTTGACAATACTTTTTATGATTTATGATGGATTGATTTTAGTAGGGCTGTCCTCGAGTCTAAATTCTTAGACTCATTTGATTTTGTCGACAGATCAGTAAAACTGAGTTTCTCCACAAAGAATTAGATAAAATCACCACTTTTAATCTTGTGTTTACCAGAGATGTGCTCAGAAGTTTCTTGGAAATAAGTCACTCAGCATGATCAAAGCATAAAAAACAACTAATAAACTAAAGAAATCTTAGTCGACTATAAGACCAAAACGACCAATTAGTCAACTGATCGACTAAGAGGGGGCAACCCTAGGTTTTAGCCATGTGAGACAAGATCAGGAAAGTCTTTTAAAGTCAGCTCTGATTATAAAAAGTACTTGAAAATATTTGACTTATCCTGATGTTCGTATCCTCACGTATCTGGGACTGACAACTTGTGAAAAACTTTCCTTCTCAATGGCAGTAATTAAAAACCGCCCCTTGTACCCCAAAGTCCAGGCATGTTTGCATGTTGATAAGTTTAGTTTTCTTTTTAAAATCATGTTTACATGCAACACTATCTCAGTTATCAAACATCAAATGTTAGTATGGAGAGATGGGCCACCAAGAAACAATAAAAAGTTTTCCTTTTTATATTTCAAATGTTATAAATGATTATTCTCAGGCCTTATTAGGGAGAGTTTCTTTACTGAGCAGAGAAAAACAGAAGATGAAACAACCCTGTCATACTTGGAATAAGGCACTGCCATTGAGTGTTTTTTAAAAGGCATTTCTTGGTGCTGTGAGCAGGAAAAATCTCATATTGTTCACTCATTGAGAACTACAGCTGATGGCTAAAACAATCAGGCATTCGCACCAAATCCCTCCTGCTAAAAGAGGGGGAAAACGATTTTAATGTGTTTTTTGGTGAGCTGTCCCTTTAAATGCTAAACAGTCAATGAGATTCGTTGACCTCTATTGGCAACTACTAAGAACTGCAACAAGATAAATATAGACCTTATCCCCCTCTACGACAGTTAACAATACACAGTGAAATGTGCCAAAAGTTGGGTGAGTGGAAGCCCAGTATTCATGTTAAACCTAACCTGACCTAATGTACCTTTAAATTCTATATTCAAGTTATAAAAGTCTTTGGATGTGACTGATACAATAGGCCTTTTTCACAAGGAAAAAACAGGAAAAGCGCAGGTGTTACTAATAATATTAATGATAGCTGAGTTCTAGTGATGGGCAAAGCAGTTCTCTACAGCGTACTGAATCACTAGAAGATTCAGATTTTAGTATCAGAGAGTGGTTCACCTGAAAACACCACATTTTCCATTTTACTCTTTAGGATTTAGAAATATTCACAGACCTTAAGTTCTTCCTTCTGTGCAAACAAAAGACTGCTGGTTGGCATATTTTAGTTGAAAGCGCCTTCTAAATAAAACTGTTTGCAATTAGATCTGTGGATTCCTGTGAGTAACAATACCCTATTTTCAAAAAGACACTGCCATTGAGTTTTTGAAATGTTTTTTTTTTGGGTGCTGTGAGCACCACAACTCAAATGCCATTAGGTTAAACTGCATTAGTAGCCACACTGAACCTGCTCCATCTACCACACTAACCAAGGACAGGAGACGTCCTGTATACATCACATCTGTTGCGTTGCTTCTCCCTATGTACAGTATGTGTACAATAGATAAATTAATAAACTACAGCTCGAAGTGGAGAGAAACAATGTGATTGTCTTTTTGGGTGGGCTGTCCCTTTAAATGTTAGGCAATCAATGACTGTCATTGACCTCTTTTGGCAAAGAATTGCAGCAACATAAATAGAGCATCTCCCTCTACTAAAAGCCTTTGGATGAACAGTAATGTCACATTTTAATTGGAACAGATACTTAAAGTAACTTCTCATCTTTTAGTTTGGCAGGTGTTAAGATTTCAGTTTCAGGGAACAGAAACTGATGGAGGATATTGCCTGGCTAAATGGTGTCACCTACTGGCATAATAATAGTAACTGGTAGGAGGACTCAAAGGGATGACTCTTCTCAAACATACTATGCTTTATTACCCAAATGTTTTCAGGCCACTTTGCCTTTATCAGGGTGGTCATTTTGATGAACTCAGTGTGTGCATTCTCAAAGTTAGAAAAGACAGCTACTACTACTACTACTCTACATAAATTATGGTTATCTTGTGCACGGAAATTTGAATTATTTTCCCTTTACTGTCAGGGGTCACGTAGTGAGTGCTTGCAGAGCAGCAGGATTACAAATCCTGACACCCTCCAATGTTTTTAAAGAGACCGTCTTACAAAACCGTCCCCGGTCTGAAAATGTCTGCCACCAGGAACGTGTCCTTGAGCAGAAATCGGAATCGATTCCCGTATAAGAACGTCAACGCCTTTTTCAACACTAAGGGTGATTTGAAAGCACCCTCTGACTCATCTCTGGATGTTAAACAGGAGGAGAGTTTCTCTGTGTCAGCAGATACAGATTCTTCCTCGGTTGTGTCTCCCACACTCGCTGTCAGAGTGAGAACATCAGTGACTCATCAATTTGCAATGTAAATAGATCAAGCAGATACGTCTAAAGATACTGTGGGAACAATATCGAGCATTACGAAGGGGTATCTGTCTACTAAAGGACATTCATAGCGATACGGGTAACATTGAAGAGAGGAGATGAAAATGTAAATATCTTTAAAGTATAAAGTAACAAAATAAAGCACAAGCTATCTGTTTAATGTCCAATTGGCAGGAAAAGGTCTTGATATCTGTGTATGTGGGTTTATTCAATCATCATTCATATGATTCAGATACAGTAAAGCAGAGGGCACTTATCAACCACATCAATCTATTTAAGTACCGAGCAGTCTGTATGGAAATTAATTTGTTTCCTATAACATTAAAGCCCTTAATGCCAGCCTGTTAAAGTGTATGCCCCTTTACGCACTATGTATTGATTCTCTCTAAATGGGTTGTGGAAAAGATTTTGTTTCACAGTCATTTTCACAAGGAGATTGTCTTCACTTTATAAATGTGGTTGTCTTCATTGCTTAAGAGATGCATCTGAGAATGAATTGAGGGCATAAAGTTGAATAAAACATGCCTCCAGAAATTAGAGTAAATGATTGCAATGTAATTTTTAGGGCAGATTAAAAGAAAACCTGCACTACCACATCATCTCTGCCTGCTGAGGCTGAGAGAGAGTCTGAAAACCAACCTCCTCTCTCCTCACTGCAGCAGTCTGCTATTGGCCTGGTGGATGCTGACAGCACTGATGTTTCTTTGTAGTGGAGGGGGGGGCAGCATCTCTCTATAAAAGCCAGGGATCTGCAGCATCACTGAGCTGGTGCAGTGCAAACCGCCCGCTCATCCTCACCGATGGTGTGCAGAACAAGGGGGACATAAAAAAAACCTTCTGAAACTAAAAAACATCCACATCCTTTTTCTTAAACAAACAAAAAAAATCACCAACAAAAAATTCATCATGAGCTACGATTCCTTCTACTCCTACCGCCGCCCTTGGGACAGCTACAGAGGCTCCCAGTCCACCACCAAATCCTCCATGTCCTCCTCCCTCTACTCTACTCCTCGAGCTCCTCCGTCTGGGAAGAGGATCCTGAGGCTGGCCTCCTCTTCCCTGCCAGACGGGTCTGAGCGGATGGACCTGGCTCAGGCCAGTACCCTTAACACGGAGCTGCTGGGCCTGCGTTCCCAGGAGAGGGAGCAGCTAGTGGACCTGAACGACCGCTTCGCCACCTACATCGAGAAGGTGAGGCACCTGGAGCAGCAGAACCGAGCCCTGCTGGCCGAGCTGGATGCGCTGAGGAGAAGGCAGAACGACCCGTCCCGCCTGCAGACGCTCTATGAGGGGCAGTCCCGGAGTTTGAGGGCCATGATAGACTCGGAGAACGGGGAGAAGATGCGGATGGAGGCGGAGAGAGACTACCTGCGAGATGTGTATGAGCAGATGAAGGAGCGTTTTGAGGATGAAGCGAGGCGGCGCATGGATGCTGAGGAGGCCTTACAGAGGGCCAGGGAGGAGGCCAGCAGGGCCGTGCTCTCCAACTGTGACGCCGAGGCCAATGTAGTCTCTCTCTGCGATGAGATGGTGTTCCTGAAGAAAGTCTTTGCAGAGGAGCAAGTGGAGCTGCAGGCCCAACTGCAGGTGGCTAACATCAGCGTGGATATGGAAGTGTCCCGGCCTGATCTCTCCACCGCCCTGCGAGACATCCGGGCACAGTACGAGCGGCTGGCGAACAAGAACATGCAGGCCGCAGAAGACTGGTACAAGAGCAAGTTCGCGAGTGTGGCGGAGATGGCCAGCAAAAACAACGAGGCCGTGCACGCCATCCGGGAGGAGACCATGGAGTACCGGCGACTGCTTCAGTCCCGCTCCTCTGAGATCGAATCTCTCCGGAACGTCATCGACTCCCTACATAAGCAGCTGGAGGATCTGGAGGACACGCAGGCCAAAGAGGTGGCAAAGTACCAGGTGAATGAGGGATAACTGGATGCTGATCTGCATGAATATTCACCCAATAGGGGAATGTGAACCAGTATGTGGTACTCTGGTTATCTGCTCCAACAGCACAGAGAAAAGGGGCAGGAAAGATTAAAGATGGCGTGTAAAGGGTCTTGGCCTCAAGGTTGGACACAGAGATAAGATGGAATAATATTAATAGATGATACTCAGAATAAAAGATTACACTCGACACGCAGAAAGTAGAGAAACAGCAGGAAGAAGCTTCTTTTTGCTACAAGATGCAAATATATTCTCTGCCGCAGCTACACACTCCACACACTTTAGTGCTCAGCAGGAAATGATGGCTCACAGCAGAGGTGAAAATCTGCAAGGTTACGGTCTGAATAAACTGAGAGAGCACAACATAGCTCTACATATACAGTCTATGGTAGCTACACACACACAAAAGAGATCAGGGAATTAAAAAAACTGCTTATGTTAACCATTTCCAATTATATTGAAGCCAATCTCTTCAAGCTAAAATAACCTAAAATAAAATATTTATCATGAAGTTGCATAAGTCCTTGTGTCTGCCATCACTAATGTAATACTACTGTGATATTTGATAATGAATGACTGTTTTTTTCTGCATTCATAGATGAGGATAAGTGAGCTGGAGCGGGATATCACCGATGCCAAGCACGAGATGGCGCGCTACCTGAGAGAGTACCAAGACCTTCTCAATGTGAAGATGGCCCTTGACATTGAAATAGCTGCGTACAGGTGAGATCTGTCTTTTGTCTCCACTAATATTTGGACTTAGGCTGTCAATCGATTCAAATATTTAATCGTGATTAATCGCATGACACTCCATGATTAATGGCAAATTAATCACACATTTTTATCTGTTCAAAATGTACCTTAAAGGGCGATTTGTCAAGTATTTAATTCTCTTATCAACATGGGAGTGGGGAAATATTCTTGCTTTATGCAAATGTTTCTATATATATTTATTACTGGAAATCAATTAACAACACAAAACAATGACAAATATTGCCCAGAAACCCTCACAGGTACTGCATTTAGTATAAAAAAACATGCTCACATCATAACAGCTGTCGACTATGACTTGCCACAAACTGCATGTGATGATCATAAAGTGGGCATGTCTGTAAAGGGGAGACTCGTGGATACCCAAACAACCCATTTTCATTCACATATCTTGAGGTCAGAGGTCAAGAGACCACTTTGAAAATGGCCATGCCAGTTTATCCTCGCCAAGATTTTGGAAAGTTTGGAGCGCTATTTAACCTCCTTCATGACAAGCTAGTATGACATGGTTGGTACCAATGGATTCCTTCAGTTTTATAGTTTCATATGATACCAGTATATTCACTCTAGCATCACAACTGAGCCCGCTCCGCTACAACCTAAAAAACGCAAGTTGTGTTAATGCGTTCAAGAAATTAGTGCCGTTAGCTGTCAGGCGTTGGCTGTCAGAGTGAGCGCGTTATCACGTTCACTCTGACAGCCCTAATTTATATTTATATATCATATATTATATTTCTAATCTCACTTGACCATCAAAAATGTGTTTTTTATTCTTTTATTTATAACAGTTAGCTCAAGGATAATCTGTTTTCTTTTCAGGAAACTTCTGGAGGGGGAAGAGATTCGTCTGGCTTACCCTTCCCTTTCCACCCTAAACTAAAACCTGAATGCCGCCAGCCTGGCATCAACCTGAATTCTTCACACCCATTCTTTCCTGTCCTGACCTGAACATCACCCCTCTCCGTCCCTCATTTGTTATACGTTCCCCCCTCTGTCATCCAACCCCCCCACCCCTCCTACCCCCCACCCACCCCTTTAAAATACTCCCTCCATCCTTTACTCCTCCCAAAACCCAAACGTAAACTAAAGCTCATCGTTCTCAAGACAGATGCGCCCTTGTGCTAAACAAGAGGTCCACCAGAAGTCCCCCTTCTTCTACACACGTTCTGACACCGCACATCAAGAAGATGGCAAACTGTAAAATGCAGAGTGGCTGCACTGCATTAGTTACATAGCTAAGTCGGACAGCTGTATTGCTTTGGCTGAGTTCCTCTCCGTCACACACGTTAAGGTCCAAGCAGCAGAGTTACTATTTGACTCTTCTGTTGTGCAAACATTTGACCAATTGTTTGTGAAGGAGGACAAATATCTCTTTTATCTCTCAATGCTTGGACTTTATCTGTGTTTGAACTGATGCAAGAAACCTGCAGCATTATTGACCGGGAACTCTCCCAATCGATCACGCATTGTCCTGCACCCCTGGTTCTCTAGTAGTCAGTGAACCAGTAACCTTAAAACATTTCTTTTCACTATATTAAAAGATCCATTTTTGTCCTTTTTAGTTATTCTTCCTCTGCATTTACGCAAATACTACAAGTTTAGGTTGGTTTAAAAACCAGAGTGAGTTTGGGTCTTTCTATTCGGCCGGTTATTTAAATTTCTAATGTCTTTTCTTGCATAAGCTTCTGGACATGTAAATGCTGTGGAAGACTAAATTGTTACTGGGTTCTCCTTATACTCATGCAGTGTGTCTCACAGCTTATCTGCATTAGAATTGTTTTCTGTTCTGTGAGTTCATTCAAAGCTAATCGATGAAACGGAAACGGAAGTGCAGGAGCTCCTTGTTGTTTGTCTGCTGATGTTACATCTAGATGGCGCTTTTACATCTGTGAAACTAATACAACGTCTGCACCATTACGCTCGGTGTAACTGTAACAGCCGGCAACAAGCTGAATAAACATATAACTGACCTGCAAATCAGTTCACGTCTCCTGTTTTCATTTGACACATTTAAGGATATTTAGGACATTACAACAGGCTGAGGAGAAGACCTCATTTCAATGTTGTGTCTCCTCTGTAGCTCTCATGGACAACAGAAATTGTTGATTCAGACCAATTAGTAAATGACATATTTAATCAAGGTGTAAACTAGTAATGCAACAGTTCAACAAGCCCACAGTTCGGTTTGTTTTGCACATTAGGGGAAAGAAAAACAACCATTTCCAGTGTGTTTGAACTCCAAAATATATAAATAGATTGATAGTTATGAATGATATTTCTATGAAATAAGGCAGGCTACTTAATGGTCAAGTAGACTTATGTTCAGATAAATGCCTCTTCTATGTCTCTGGCACATCATCAAATAGTTAACAGGCCCGGTGCAACAGTTCAACGAGCCCACGGTTCGGTTTGTACGTCATCGAACGGTGCAGTTCTTTACGGTTCGGTTTTGTATCCCCAGTGTATAGAGGTGTAAACATAAAAAATATGCAGCAGCCTGTGTTCAAAGCAGGTCAGAAACCTTCTATCATTAAAAAATATATTTTAAAGAAGCAATTTAGACAAAAACAGACATATTTTCAGAGGTAATCATACAGTTTGGTTAATCATCTCTCTGTTTTGAGAGCATTTCAATCAAAGAGCTCTTCTTACCACATCAGTGATGATCTACAAACACCTGCAATATATTACTAATGTCTTTTATAACATGATGAGGATCCTTTAAGTAATAAAGATTCAATGAATATATAGAAATTGTTCTAATAATGGTTAATAGTGAGAAGCTAAAGGGATATTATGTCTGTGATTTTGAAGGCTGAATCTGACACAGATGAGAATATTTTCTATGTGTGATTTTTGATTTTGGAGTTATCTGAGTTTCGAGGCTGCAGTAAACATTTTCCCCCTGAAACACTGTATATAACAATAGCAAAACATCTCTTCATCCTGCTTAAATTTCTCCTTACTTACAGCTCTCAATGTCACAGTGAACGACACACAGCGGCACTGCACCATTTCCCATCATTCCACGGTCCTGGCACGCTGACTGGAGCTGTAATGTGTTGGTGCGTTGCCTCAGCAGGATCATCAGTCACCAGGTTGACACCAGGCATTCGACCGAACCCTGAAGAAAGAAAAACACACAAACAAAATGCAGTTTTCGCATTTATTTCCACTGCATATTGTGAGTGTATAACAGATCAGGATACACAGCATTAAGTGTTGTGTCACTCACAAATCAGTTGGTCTCTGCTCTTGAGAACATCTAATACAAAATCTTTTATTCTTAATATGAATTTTAAGTAAGTAGAAGTACTTTTATAACTTTACTATTTTTAGGTACTTGAGTAATTCCATTTTCATTCAAGTGGATTTTAATGTTATTTACATTTACTCAACTGTACTTTAGTACTATTTTGAGGTGTTTATACTTTACTTGAGTATTTCCATTTTATGCTACTTTATTCTTCTACTCCACTACACTTCAGATGGAAATATTGTAGCCTATTTTTTACTACATTTATTTGATAACTTAAGTTATTTTGCAAATTCAGATTAATAATATAAAACATAATCGACAAAGAAGTGATGATATCAGTAATATAACATTATTCTGATGTAGGCCATTCTGCATCACGGCTTTTGGTACTTTTAAGTATGTTTTGATGCTAATACTTCTGTACTTTTACAGTATTTCTACACTCAGAATCAGAATCAGAATCGTGTTTATTGCCAGGTGTGAGAGGTATACACTAGGAATTTGCTTTGGTTTTGTTGGTGCAAATAAGCAGTATAATAACAAAAGAATAGATTGCCGGTGTGCAAACACTGTGGTATTGCTACTTTTAAGTAAAATATTTGTTTAGTACATCTTCCACCACTGCACATGTGTTTAACAAAGTAACTTCAGTCTTTATAAATGTACCTGGTTCCTCCTGGCAGCTGCTAAATAACTGTTAAGCTAACTAGCTAACTAGCTTCGTAGCTAGCTATGTGCCACTATTTGACTATAGTTAGCTTACTGACTCTACTGACTGTTATATTAAAGGTCCCAGATTATAAAAAGGGAGATTTTCATGTTTTTTTTTTATTATAAAGCAGGCTTAAGTCCTATATAAATACACTGAAAGTATCGAAACTCTCTATCCACAGGGAAATACACACAGCCCGTATTCAGAAACTCTGCATTTGAAACAAGCTGTCAAGATTTTAGTCCATTTGTGATGTCACAAATATTTAGACCATTTCACAGTTTTAAAAGTAAACAATCTAAATGTGTCCCAGTTTATTCCTGCTTGCAGTGTATGTGAATGACAACAGATGACAAGAAGTACACATGGACCCAAACTGTTGCCTAGCAACACAATTCTGTTGCAATTGAAATGTACTAAAACGGAGCGTTTCAGACAGAGGGTGAATACAGGTATATTCAGGCAAGACAGTATGTGGAAAATATATATTTTTTTAACATTACAGCAGGTAAACATGTTCTAGTAGAAACACAAAATACAAGTATAAACCTGTAAATGAGCTGATATAGGACCTTTAAAACAACACCGGTATAAAGAAAGTCATTACCTATGAAAACTCTTCTTTAAAACACCCACCAGGAGTAAAGACTGTTATGAAGCATGTTCTGCTGCCTCCAGATGGCGGTAGAGGATAAACGTCTAACTACTTCCGGCGGTCAGAAGTCACCAACATGGCCGAAGCCTTCTGTGGATAACATGTCAGTCTCAATGTGAACGTTCAGCTGCTCTGACTAACCGTTAAACTCACTGAGAGACTCTCTGTAGCGTACCGTTTAGACGCCGACATGTTCCAGGTCCTCGGCGGGAGGAGCGTCCAGGCGGCCCGGCTGCTCCTCGCCTCCAGCAGCAGCAGGAGAGCCGTTCTGGTGGAGTCTGTCCGGGGCAGAAAGTCCCGTACCGACCCGGTGGCCAAGTCTAAAGAGGGGAGAATCAAAGTGCCTCCTCCGGTGGACCCGGTGGAGATGGTCGTCATGAAGGAGAGATACACCGAGTACCAGATGATCATGAGGGCGCTGCGGTACGTTAAAGACCTCTAACGGTTATTAACTGACAGACCGGGACGTTTTAAATCACTAACGGTTATTAACTGACAGACCGGGACGTTATAAACCACTAACGGTTATTAACTGACAGACCAGGACGTTATAAAGCATTAACGGTTATTAACTGACAGACCGGGACGTTTTAAATCACTAACGGTTATTAACGGTTATTAACTGACATGTCTCAGACCCCGGATGTTAACAGGTCACCAGGTGTTGTGGTAAATTCTGTTCCTGCTCAAAATCTGTGCCCCCCGACTAATGTTGGACCGGAAATTGTTTTTATCCTCAAACCCCATCTAATAAATGTGACAAAACCTGCCTACAGGTGCTGCAAAATTTAAAGTATTATGCCAAAATTTGCATTCCTCCCCTTGGTCTAATTAGTGCTGTGTCAAAAGTGGTATTATTTATTAGAAATAATAATAATAATAATAATAATAATTGGAATAAGATGGGATAAAATAAATACTAACAAAGATTAAGTTATTCACAATCTCAGTTTTTCAGCAGATAAAATTTACACAATTAATTTGATTAATATCTTAGCAAAATATTATATCCAAAGGAGGATCTAAAGGATATGGCTTAAAAGACTATTTTCTCCTTATATACTTTCAAATATACTGATTTTAAAAGATATTTGACTATGACTGAAAACTTAAAACTCAAAAATTCTAAATTGGCAAAATTTAGACATTTCAAATTTATTCCAATTGTTTAACAGACCCTGATGTATTTTAATTTAATTTATTTATTTTATTCATCTTCTTTTCCTTTCTTTCTCTTACATTTTATTTGTAGTATAATTTATTTTATTTTTTATATTATTTTTATACTGATATTTTTGTAATGAAAAATCTGAACTTTATGTAACAGCTATATTGAACTTTCTAAATATAGTATACATAATAAGTACAGGTAAATAGAGAAAGTACAAATAAATAAATAACAATATAAGGTATATAAAACTAAAATAAGAATAAAATTATTACTGATAGTAAACTGAATATCTTTGGCTTTTAGACTCTATTAGTGTGACAAAACAAGTAATTCAAATAGTTTCCTGCTCTGAGAATTTGTCATGAGCATTTTTCACTACGTCTGACATGTTTTAGACCAAACAATTAACTGATTAATTGAAAATATTATTGGCAGATTAATTAAGAAGTGTTCTGTATGCTGAATGCTGTTGCCCATTTCCATAGAATTTCCAAATTATTATTTCCCTCAAAAAATAAAACAGCAACATGACTTTACTCTGACGTTGCCTATCTATCATAAAACCACGTACACCCCAATATGTGACAAGTGTCTGTAACTATTGGTGTCTACTAAACATAAATGTTTCACCCTATAAGAACCAAAATAAGCGAAATAATCCATAGTTACAGCCTTGATATTAACAGAAGGATTTTTAAAATAATATTCCTTAAAATGATTCATACATCATGATGTCAGAGTTGTGAAATAGTGTGATTCGACACCGAAATACAGTTTAAAACATGTAAATATTACTTTTTAAATATCTAGGTGTCCTTTTCAATTGACGTGGTTCTCTCCTCTGTGTTTGTCAGTCTGGAGTTTAAGGAGGAGGTGCTTCGGATAAAGTACGAGGAGGAGACGGGCTCCCTGGCGGAGGAGAGGGCGAGGCAGGAGGCGGAGGAGCATCGCGCCCTCATGGCCTTCAACGACCAGGAGAACCTCCGCTTGCTCAAACTCAGGCAAGAAGAAACCTCATTTAAAGATACGATCAACCGCTCGTGTCTTGTTTCCATCTGTATAATTTAAAAAAGGATTTTCCAAAAGTAGCAGCTCACCTTCTCCTCTTTATCTTTTCAGGGTGTTGAGGGTCCAGAAGGAAAAGGAGGAAGCTGAGCGTCAGCAGGTAGAAGCTGCTATTCAGCGAGAACAAGAGCAGCAAGAATTCATCAAGGAAAAAGAAAAGGAGATTTTGAAGCTGCAGGTATGATTCTTCTCAACCTTTGTTTCTGTTTTCTCCCTTCAAACTGAAGTGGAAATGTTATATTAAAAATGACGATTCTTGAAGCTACTTTTGCATGTTTTTGTTGAGTGGAAATCAAAATAGCATCCTGGTTATAATCCTAAATACTGATCTTACAAATGTGACTCTTACAGGAGGATGCAAAGAACTTCATCACTTTGGAGAACTTGGATCAGCGTATAGAAGAAGCTCTGGACAATCCAAAGAATTACAACTTTGCCATCGACAAAGAAGGGAGGGTTGTTAAACGGACAATGCTGCAGTGAAATATCAACACCAACCTGTTAGGAAGATAAACGAAGACAGACGAGCATCATTCAGGACCCTGATTTTCTTCAACTGAACTCAGAAAACATTCAGCGTGAGAAGATTATCGTACCCGTCAAACTAAGAAACATCATCATCAGCAGATAACTTGTAGATTAAAGTGACTGTTGTTGATGGAAAGCGTCATTTCCTGCCTTTATTTTTCATGTTTCGGCTTTATATTCTTATCTATTTGAGTGCTGTACCGTCACCATAACATGTTCTGTTGATCATTACTGTCTTCTCATGATATGTATGTAAAGTAAATGTTCATTGGAGTTTCCACTAAATTAGTCTGAATCTTTTTTTTTTTAGCAGTATAGAATGAAAATTAATCCTTTTTTATATATATATTTTCCATTTTTATTTTTTATTATTTTTTATTTATTATTTTTTATTTTTTTCATATATTTTTTTAATTTTTCAATTTTTTTTAATTTTATTTTTTTAAATTTTCCATTCCATCATGAAATAACTGCAGTTCCTGTCTTTTATGCCAGAGAGCAGCAAAACAAGTTTTTAAATAACAGTTGAAGTTATTTTTTATTTCAATGTTTTTTTTTTTTGTTTTCCATTTTTTTTTTATTTATTATAATTTTTTTTTCATATTTTTTTTTTTATTTTTTATTTTAACATTTTCACATTTTTAATAATGTTTTATTTTTAAGTTTAATGTTGTGTTGTTGGCACAACTGACGGCCGTAACCATCATGAAATAACTGCAGTTCCTGTCTTTTGTGCCAGAGAGCAGCAAAATGCGTTCTCCTCACTGTTGTTAGTGTTTACAGTCAGACAGGTATTATTAAGCTTCTCATGTGTGACAACAACAACTCGGTGCTGAACCAGAGTTAATCCTCTTCCGTCAGGCTGATGGGATGATGATGGTCAGAGATGAAACTCTGCAGCAGCTTCAGGGTCAAGAGGGCAGAAATAAACAAGGACTTATACTTGAAATAATACCAAATAAATAGATAATATAAATAAATAAAATAGTAAAATGTAACTTGAATACATGGTTTGCAGTCAGTGGGGTTAAAGAACAGAGCAGTTCCTCTAAATGTGTACCTCCACAGTGCTCAGTGATAACGGTAATATACATTTAGTGGCATTATTATTGTGTTAATTTTGACAGCCCTAATTTAAACATATGATTGTCTGTTCAAATATGTGAATTACAGTGTAGTTATAGCAGCCATTTAATAATGTTGAATGGGAGAACAGCTTGCCTGCTGTTACTGTAACATTCCTGAGGGTGGCAGCAGAGAAGCATTTATATATTCCTAATTATAGATAGTAGATTAATACATAATAGATTTCTACAGTATATAGTATTTGTTTTCAATTTTTTTTTGCCAATTTTCCTATTCTCTATTTATGTTTCTGGACTTTTGCAGTACTTGCTTTTATTTTCTCTTAATGTTTATTGTTACGCACCAAAAGGCAAGGCAAATGCCTCTGAAAAATAACTTATTGTTTGAACTGCTAACAAGTGGTGAACATTTGCACCTAAAGTAAACTTTGTTTTAAGGTGTCACAAGCTAAAAAAGTTGAGAATCGCTGCCTTAAACCTTCAAGACTCTGAATAACACGGTTTCTAATCAAATAAGATGCAGATGCAGCACAATTATCATTCCTCTCCTTTTTATTCGGTGCAGCGGGTGTGATTACATCAGCATACATACAGACATTGTTGTGGGTAATTGTAGTTTCTATGATCTGACCCTAAGTGACTATTATTAATTCTAATACATACAGACTAAAGCTACAGATGGCTTCACACTGGCTCCAAAGCAAACTGATGATAATGCTAACGACCAAGTGTTGTTCTTGAGCACCTTGATATACGCAATAAATACATTCACAAGAAAATATAGAGGCAGGCGTGTTACGACCAAAACTATCTCTGTGAACCAGATGGCTGAAAACTGAACAGTGATTGATGTGAAAACCTTCAATCCAGAGTGAAATGTCCAGGTAATAGTTACTGTTTTGCTCTGAGGAAATCAGAAATGGGACAGTCTACCTCTTCTGTCCATAACACCCAGTATGAAGTTTCACTCCGGACCAGTAAGACTTCCACAGAGCTGCATTAGTTCCTGTTCCTGCCTCAGTTTTTAAATGTGTTACAGCTAATGCTGACACCTCAGGTAGTTCTGAACCTGTTTGCTCCAAGTAAAACAATCAAAAACAGGTTATAAAAAAATAACACCTCATTCATAACATTCATTGTAATAAAAATATAGCATTAGCTCACATTAGCACTTGAAGATTCAAGTATAATATACGACACATTCACTGCAGGAAAATACTGTTGGCTTCTTCTGTGACTCCAAATAATAAGAGGGGGGATCCACTTTGGTACCTGAAAATAAGAAGGGTTTGTGTCTTGTATTTTTGGAGCTAGTGAGGTGTGTTTTTATTCCCCGACTGTGTGTCTCATATTTGTTGTGAAATGATTGTTGATTAAGGAATCTGGTTGTTCAGCTGCCCGGGGTATTTCTCAAACCTCCTCTCTGCCTCCTCACTGAACGCATCACCTGCAGGGATTAAAAGACAAGTTAAAAGCAGTTTAAATATAAGAGGCAAATTGAACATTAACATCTGGTAGTTTTACTGTTTTTGACTGCTTACCAATGTGGCAGTTATGGAGCCAGATTCGATGGCCGTCATATTTGCAGTTGCATTTCATGGCGTTGTTGGTGAAGTCGCTTTCAGCCACTTCCATATTTGGATTGATAACAATCTGAAGAGATAATAAACATAAAAGGAATATTTTTATAACAGAATAAAAAATCACAGACATTAAAAACACAACATTTCACCCATTTGTGGTTAAAAGCTGGTGTCTGGGAATTAATTGCTTTCTTATGTGTATACAGGAGTTTAAATGCTAGACAAGAAACAGACAGGATTAATAAACTTTTTAACGTTTTTAATAGGGATAAATGTACAACAGAGGCTTTGTTGTCAGGTTTCCCATTACAAATGAGTCAGTAAGTTTTCCTTTTCCCTCCACAATCATCTTTCCTGAACCATATAACAGGTGATGAGCAGGCCCGGTCCTAGACTGCTTTGAATCAGGCGGCAGAGATTTTGGTTGGTCACCAATGACCAGTGTTAATATGAGTGTTCTTTAGGACTGTAAACTATGATGTTCACTCTTTTATGTTTTTATCTAAAGCTACCTCCCAGTGAGTACAGGCAGGCTGTGCATAGTCATCAACAGGGCTTTCGACAAGGATATGTACGTAGTAGCCAGCCTGTGGGAAAAATTGAGCCGCACATGCTCACCTGCAGAATGTAGTTTCCAGGTCTGACGTCTGTGATGTCGATCCACTGGCAGTCGATATCGTGACGGTACAGATCCCAGCAGCCCACAGTGATGCCCTGATCGCCAAAGTTGGCGCACTCGTACCGCTTAGAAACACCTGGGTGGCAAAAAGATTCATTGATTTTAAGATGTATGACTGAATCCATAATGAAGTAATCCTTGGAAATTACCCTTTGATTCGGTCATATTTAATCAGGAGTGACATTTGATTTACTCACAAGTTGCTCACATACACGCCCTCAAAACCTTAAAGATGGTAGAAAATACAACCTTTGTCATTATAATTACTTAAACTTGCTCTAAATAGGTGGGACAGCTCAGATAGTGTCCTGACGTGTCCCCCAAACTTTCTGTCACTTGTCGCTCTGCAACGTGACATGACTCTACCCAGGTTTGACTGTAATCTGAAGCGTCACACTCACCCTCTTGACAATCGGTGTCCTCCAGACAGAAGCTGGCTTTGTGTCCCTCGGCCACTCTGGTACCGTTGCCGTTCAGCAGGTCATAGTGGGTGAAAATATCCATGCTGTGGTAGTGGCTGTTTAATAATACAGAGAAAATGTTGTCTAATATTACAAAAAAATCTACTTCATAGCCAAAGTGGCATCTTCTTTGATAACTGACAACATAAAACAATACTTGATTTTTTCCTGAAATAAATATGTCATATGTTTTAAAATCTAAAGTGTTCTATGGTTGTTTCAGTGAACTTAAGATGACAGGAAGAAGGGTTTGATTCATCCAAACAGGTAATTGAAGTTAATGAAGATAATAATATTACCCATGACAGGCGTGCCAGACCCATGAATGGCGCCCGGCCTTCGGCTTGAAGTCGGCCCGGCCGATGTTGTGGATCTGGGAGGAGAAGCGCAGCAGGCGTCGGTGTCCGTAGGGCCAGTTGGCTTTGGCTGCAGACTTTGAGAGGCAGTCCTCCTCGGCGGCGCAGTAGAGCATGTGCAGAGGACGGTCCTCGATGTAAACCGTCTGCTGGACCAGAGGGGCGTTCAGGACGAGGTCGGAGGTCGCTGAGGACAGGGGGAGCAGTGGGATTATGCTCCTCATGTTATAATACAGTGGTCGAATGTAACTATGTACATTTACTCAAGTTCTGTATTGAAGTACAAATGTAAGGTACATTTTAAAGTTTTTACTTCACTACAATTAACTGACAGCTTTGGTTACTTTACAAATTAAGAAAAAACATGAAAATGTACAAGTTAAGCTGAAATGATTAGTCGATTAATCGACTGACGGAAAATCATTTTGTAATTTTTAATGCAAAGACCCCCAACATTTCATAATTCCATCTTCTGTTTTTCCTTTTAATTATTCTAATACACCAAATTTATTAGTAATAATGTTGAGGTTTGGACTGTTGGTTGGACAAAACAAACATTTTTGGGCTCTGGGTCATTGTAACGAATATTTCTCACTATTTTCTGAGTTTTTATAAATAAAAAATAATGCAAAAGAATTCAGATTAATAGCATTGAATGTCAGTGGCCTTCAACCAGTAATAAAAGAAGTAAAACCTTAATTTCCGGGTAACTTACTATCACCACACTATTGTATAGTATTACTACAACAAGAGAGGAAAATTGAAAGAGAGAGCTCCTCTCTTTGAAACAGGAAGTTGTAACAACAGCAGGTTAAAATGAATGGTTTCCCTCATAAATGTATGTTGGATTTTGTTTCTGGACTCTGTTTTCTTTCGGTCCTCTGAGGTTCAACAGGTCAATAAATGATGCGTATGATTGTCAGTCAACAGAGCAGTTTGTTTAAACATGTCCTCTTGTTTCTGTCACTCACTGTCAGAACAGATGACTCCCGCTGAAAACTTTGCCGCCGCTTTCTGGCAGCTGACCGTTTTGTGATGCTGGCACTGACTCAGAGACATCTCGCTCCCCGTGCACTTCACGCCGCTCATTATCATCTCCGTCACGTTACTGCTGTCCCAGTACCACGTTTCCTTAGATGGGTTTAGACAAACAGACAAACATGCAAACAGAAAACAAACAGAGTGCAGCGATCAGGAGAGAATCTTTCACAAACGGAGCTTCAGAGAGTTCAGAGAAACAGATGTTCATGACTCAGTTTTGGCTGCTGGCTGAGAACCCTGTGTCTTTGTGAACACTGGAGAACAATAACGCTCTGCAGATACTCAGTGATTCAATCATCATATTACTTACTGGAAGACTTCTCAATTCCACAACACTATAAATTAAATTATAAACTAATATTCCATTTAACTTTATTTTCACGCACAAGTATTTTTATCATGTTGCTTTGGTTTGCAGTGTGTTTTATGTTTGTGTCTGAAGTGCTAAATTATCCTTGTTGGATCATACTGCGGCGTTAACTACAGTTTAAAAGCTTTTACTACTCTTTAAAGGGAAATGATCATCATTTTCTGAAGTTCACTGAGTTCCAGGCGTGATGTTGTCATGTAGAATTGTAGTTTTTTAAGTTTATGTGTGACCTCTTTCCTTCATCCTACCTCATTAACTTCTACATCAGGCAATGATTTATTACATTTGCAAGAAGCCACAGAATAACAAAGTCTTTAACCTGTTAACTGTGGTATGTTTTCTTCTGTGGGTGTAAATCATACACCCACATCCCCAAATTCCCTCCAAGATTACTGCTTTGAAACTCAACACAGTTCACAGCTGAGTTTCAAAGCTTCAACAATGAGCTGGGATTCAAACTTGGGATGTGGAGGAGCGGTTGGGTGTCAGGAAATCAGGAATTGTATCTTTAAGATAGCTGAAAAAGTTTCTTTTTTATATCAAACTGCATTTTGTTACTCTGGAAATATTGGAAATATGAATTCATATTCATCCACTGAAACAATCACAAAGGGCCGATAAAGGCACATCAACAATAACTTACTATTTTGGGGATTTTGTCTTCTAATGTTTTCTTTTGTAATTATTATTTAATGTCCTGTCAACGATTCTGTCATCCTATTATATTCGTTTACTTTCTGTGTGTGTTTTGTTCATGATGCATCTCGAGATGTTCATCCTGTAAACAGTACATTTGTTCAACATCTCATTGTGGAACAAATGTCTTCATTCGTCGGTCCTACTCACAGTGATGGCATGCATGGAGTATCCCAGCCCTAGCTGACTGCAAACCACCATGGCTTCCTTTGTGGTCCAGCCTGTGCTGCACACTGTGCCCCACTTGGAGCCAACCTGAACCTCCACCCGGCCCTCATAAGTGGTCCGGCCGCCCACTATCCGGATCTGCAGAGATGCCCTGCTGGGAGTCAGTGAAGGGACACACTTCCTGTCCTATCTTTGAACTGTCTGGGCTCAAACTGTTCATATACACTCCTCTGGCAGCAGATAACGTCATGTTGAAGCAGCAGTTTTGGTTAGTTAGACTTTTCTAGGCGGGGAGAGCGTCACATGGTTTCCAGATGAGGTCACTACTTGGATTTAGTGGTGAGTGGCTTTTGAGTTTGATTAGAAACTTCATGTGAGTCTGTTTTGGTCATAGAAAACTAAAAGAGCATCATGGTTTCCATGAAGGAAAAGAAACATCTACTCCATATGGAAGTTATAATATAGTGTCACACATTAATACATGTTCAAGTATATTCCACAAATATATACACCGGAATATATTTGAACATATATGCATAGAATTGACAGTATATTATATTTGCATATGTCAAATATACCAAAAGGCAACCCACTGGTCAAAGCACAAAGTTGTCCTCCGTGGTGTTAATAACCTACTTGCACGCCCTGGTTAGCGTAGCCCAAGCCCAGCTGCCTGCAGACCACCATGGCCTCCTTGGTGCTCCAGGTCTCTCCGCAGATCAGACCCCAGCTCTGCGTCCCATTAGAGTCTAAGCCCAGCACCTCCACGCGGCCCTCGTAACGGGTCCGCCCTCCTGTGAGTCGGACCTGTGCGGGGCCGAGGGGGGGGTTAGAGAACACAAAGCAGAGCGTAGATACACGACGGCCGGGCTAGATGAAAACTCCACTTTTATCCGTTGGTGTAAAATCTTAAAGGAGATATGGTTCACATACTTCACTATGGAACTCAAATTGAAAACTATCAACAATATAAAAGTGTGCTCTTGCAGAGTTTTTATCCCACTTAGTCCGGCCTCTGTGTGTATCTACAGGAAACATGGAAGAGTATAATCTGGTAAAATACAAACTGCACAACCAGATATACTCGGTGTTAAAAGGAAATCACTGCTGTCCCAAAAAAATATACTTTTTCCACTAATTTTTCAAACAATAAATCAGATCTGAGCTGGTTTTAAGCAACTGGACTAATTCAGAACATACATGACATGACGGTTTCTCGTGACAGCAGTGAAGAAGTATCGGTTGAGGGTGAAAATGTGAGATTTCTGTGAGTATCAGCTTTAAGTCTAACATGTTAGAGCAAACTGAAAGACTTTTAGAGCAGCAAAGAACTCAATTAATGTAAAATACTATTAACACAGTTCTTTCCTATGCTACATTTATCAAAGCAGAGGAAAATAAAAATAAATCTGATGCAATTCATTTTCAAATCTACATCATTTCTTGTACTATCTAAAGCAATAAATATTATAATAATAGTATAAACAATTCAACCAACTTTTTAACTTTAAAAGCAAAATTTTAAGATGAAACATCGTAGTAAGAAGGTTCAGCTCTGACCGAGTTCTCCAGGCCCAGGTAGGGCACGTTGCAGCGGACAGCAGCGTCCTCCATGTGCTGACAGTCCTCTGAGGTGATGTTTTTAAAGGGACAGTTCCAGATGGACTTCTCCATACCGACGCACTTCACCTCGTTCATGTAGATCGGACCAATCCCTGGATACACAGACAGACACAGACAGACAGAGAGCAGCTTAAAACTCAGAGAAGGTAGACTTGTTTATGGACTAGTTTGAAGTTCTGCCAGAACCTGATGCTAGTCAAGGAAAAGTGATGGTTTACACCCATTTTTTCAATCTATATTCACAGTTTCTTGAGCAAATAATACATTCACAGCTTCTCAAAAAAATGATTATTAAATTAACAAATGAAGTCGTCAGAACTCGTAAATAAATGTGTAACACTTTTAATGATGCACAGCAGCAGAAGGAAACATACGCGTTTCAGCCTCAGCGTTACAGAATGAAACTTATTTGCGAGTGCTGACGACTTAATTTGCTATTTTAGTGGTTTTCGGGTCGACAGCCCATTATACTCCAAAGACAATTGAGTTGAGTCAGTTCTTTTGTTTATTCATCAAATTAGCCAGGTCATCTTTAAATATTTTTAATAACAACTAAGAGTTATATAAAAATGTGTGGGTTTTAATGGGCTCTCTATGTGTTGCAACCACTGCAGCATTTAATGAGACTGGACCTATTTAATAAGGCGCTTACATCAGATTAGAACGTTTTTTGAAATCTGGTTTCAAGTCTCAGACTGATTGAGAAAATCTGGGCTGAGAAAAACTAATGAACAACCGCTGCTGACCAAATCAAAGAAACACTGATGCCTTTTTTTCCTTGGATTGTCTTCCTTTGTTGTTATTAATAACCATGGTGGCCGTTACTGGTCATGCAGTCGGTCCTGTTCTAATTAATTCCAGTTATACTAACATTTCTCCTGCACCACTTTTTCATGACACTTGCCCAAAGTATGTCCGTAGCAAATTTCAAGACTTTTGACCAATCAGAACGTAAGTTACCTGAGTTTCTGTGTTTCATTAAAACACAGTGACTCAGGTAACTTACGTTTCATCACAACAGCTGACAGGACCATACAAAGGCACCTCTAGATGCCCAGGATGTACAGTGTGTTTGCTGTTTGTCATATTATGTCAGATTTGTGTTGCTCTAATGTTAAATTCTAACACGTTTCCACACAGAACTGGTAGTGATGGTGTCTTATATGCCTTTTAAACTACACATAGCTCACTTTTTAACCTGAGGCAGGTTTGCTGAGCGTGCATGTTCTCCGTCAGCGTCAGCCTGGTTTACATTCGCCCTCTAAACTCTCACTCCACCACTACTGAGTCACAGCACCATGAGGGGATTGTATCATGAAGTTTCCATGAAAGGAATTCCTTCAGCCGTGACGTGTAGGAATGTTTCTTGGATTGATTCAGCCAGGTGGTGGTCTGACATCCGTACAGAGCAGCACAGAGCAGGTTCTGCTGCCGCCTCAAAGAGATTTTCCTCAACCGACTTCCTCTGTGGTAGAAATCATAATGTACACACAGAAGAGGAGACCTCACCGCCCAGCGTTTCTGAGAACTGCCCTTCAAAAGACTGCTTGTTTCTTCTTCGGAGCAGTTTACCTAAAAACTACACACACCTGCATGTTCTAACGAGGAACACACACACACTAAGATAAATATTTTAAGATTTTAGCTGGCTCTTTTATTCTGAGTGACACGACAGCACTGGCACTTGGTTAGAGAATAACTATTCACAGCAATGCTTCACTTCCTGTGACCTTCCTTGTGCGATTTACACAATTCTGTAAGTCTATTAACTGTACTTTTAAACCCCGGATATCAAACAGTTTGGTATGAAGTCATTTTTGTCTTAAAATGCATTTACTGTTACTCACGTGGAAGCCAGCTCAGACACAAACTGGATTCATAAAATAATTTTCACATGAAATGGTCCACAGTCTCGTTGGAATAACAGAGATGGTTTTCTGTTCTAATAAATGCCTGACAGACACTCAGAAAAGAGCTATTTAATGAAAGAGGAGAAATAATGTCAGGAATGTAGCGAGGGATGCATTTGTGAAAAAGACATTCATAGATGGATACACTAAGATTTGTCTATTATTGTTGTAAGTTGGTTAGAAAATGAACAGCATACTTGTTTACTTGTCTTTGTTTCTCTTCTTTCTTCATGCACAGAATTCCTTTACTTATTAAAATAAAGCTCCTAATGAGAAATTGGTGGAGGAATGTGGCCTCCTTGTTGAGGGCAGATTATTAGAGATGACCTGAGAGATAATACAGGCTGCAGATAGACAGCTGATGACTGATGTATCTGTCTGAAGACAGTTATAAACACATCCTGCCTCAGGTGACAAGTTTAGGGCGCTTTCATAAGCCAACATTTAGTCCGTTTTAATCGAACTCTAGTATAGTTTGTTTGGGCGGTTGTGAACGCAGTGATCGTAATCGTGATACGAGTATACTATTGGTTTTTAATTAATAATTTACATGCCAGTATTTGTGGCAGACAGTGGGCTCTGATTGCACAAAAAGAAGTGCTGCGATGGTGGATGTTACAGGGACTGTGATAAATGCAAATGCAGATCCCACTGTTCTGATTGCATAAAAAAGTAAAGTTATGCATGTAGCGGTGTTTTCTTTATATGATGACAGTTTTCCTTCCACTCAACTTCTGTCTGAAGTTACAGAAATGAAAAAAAATATTCTTTACCTCCGATCAAAATACACATTGCATTAAATGTACATTTTGATTGATAAGTCAATCGACCAATGAGGGATGCTGAATCGATGTTAGCTGCCTGCCTTAAACCTCAGAAATTAAAAACCTTGTTATAGACTTCTTAGATGAGAATTGTCTGAAAAAGCCTGAGTGACTTATGCTGGCTAAATCTAGATCAGCATTTAGATTTGGTATAAAGACTGGCTCGTCTGTGAATGACCTTTAATTACATATTTTTTTCATCTCTTATTTTATAACTCATCATTATAATTACCAACCTTTTCAGCTTCTATTTGGGCTGGCACAAACCACATACATCTTTGTACGACAACTGTGTTTTTTTTTTAACTAACCTTGTCCCATGCGGGCTCCGGTGATGGCCTCCTTGGCGCTGCCGAAGCCGAGCTCCCTGCAGACGACGCTGGCCGACGGCAGGTTCCAGCGATCGTCACACACGGTTCCCCACTCGTTGTCTTTCAACACCTCCACCCGACCCTCGCCCAGCCTGGCACCGCCCTTCAGCCTCACGTTGCTCTACACAACAAGCAGACACATAAAACTAGATTTCAATCTACGTTTATAAGGTTAGTCTTCTGAGCAGCCTGCAGACATCTACAGTAATTTAACCAGGCTATTAAACAGCCTAATATAAGCTAATACGTTTTAATATCTCATCCACTCTTAAGTTACTTTACCGAAGTTTTAGGTTTCTTTTTCAAGTTGTTGTTCTGCAAGAACTGTGGCCCCGGCATGCAGCTGACGACGGCCGGCATGCCGCCCTGGCAGGTGGATGAGGCGTTGGGCTTGTTGAACTCCAGAGGACAGGCAGCCAAGTGGATCTCAGTGCCCAAACACGCCACCGAGTGGATGTGGAAGTGGCTCTTCTGACGCTCCAAATACAACCTGCAGGGAACAGAGACGAGGACTGTGAAGACGGAAACATCAGCTGAGTCCTTTTAACTTTTCTACAGCAAATCCTTGGAATAATTTGCATAGTACACAAGCACATATAAAAGGTGTTTTAAAGACTGCTCTGCATGTCCATTACATTATTATTTCCACTGAATATCTAAACCAATTTTGTTTTTTGTTTTGTAAATCATGGACGTTCTTCCTAACCAGCCACATGTGTAGATCAGGTGCTCCTTATGGAGGGGACGGATGTGGCTTTGGGAACACACAACCAACATTTTTTCTGTCTTTCTTATCAGTCTAAATGTTTTTTTTATTTGTGAGGCTTGTGGGAGCAGCATGTGTGTGGGTCTTTTCAGACAGCTTGAATTTCCTTTCTGAATTTCCTCAGATTACCTTTTGCCAGGGCTGCTCTGTTTAGACTTAGAGTTAGCTTTAGCTTTGGAAGTCGGCCTGCAAGGTAAACACGGGTTAGACTGCACAGTTAGGAGAAGAAACACGAGGAGACAAAGTGATAATCATAGTAACAAAAGGTTACATGATGCACAATTATGTTAAAAACTGTAGTTACACTGTTCAAAAGGATGTGTCTCCTTCAACATGGTTGTTAAATTCAGTTGTCAACACAGACTATGTAATAGTATGTTATCTATAAGACACAGATTTGTTGAAAGTGACACATCCTTTTTTAAATGCATGTAAATAAACACAAATGTGACAAAGAATTACATTTGGACATTCATCAGTTATTTTGACAAGTTTCATCAACACAGACTCATATACACTGCATGGCCGAAAGTATGTGGACACACACTTCTCTACATGATCTTTTGTACTTTTGGTCTGGGGCTGTTTTTCATAGTTTGGGGAAGGTATCAATTAAGGGAAATACTTAGACATGACAGAGCTTGTATGCACAAAGCCAGGTTCACATGGAGATGGTTTTCCCTGTTTGGTGTGGAAGAAATTAAAGGGTTAGTTTGGGTGTTTTGATGTGGGCTCGACAGTCAGTGTTTACCTACAGTAGATGACGGTTGGCACGCCCCCAGTTTGGAAAGCAGACAGGAGTTACCACTTGGAAGTAAAGCAATGTACTGCTGTGGATGGGGGGGCAGCAGCAAAACGTATTTTAGCCACCTAAAAGAATCAATATTAGTTTAAGTGTATCCTATATTTAGAACATTTTTACCGGTTTTCCTTGCTGTCAGACAGCTATACAGTCTATGTTTGCGACGGGGAACTGAAGCCGTTATCTATGCACTCGCCAAAGCAACCAGACACCATTGAAAAAAACACACAGTAATTTTACAAAGTAGAACACTGAGGTTTCTAGAGGTTTCTAGTCTACCACTGCCTCGATGGGTTAGTTTGTTTGTGTAATTATGTCACTTTGGTTAGTTCGGATTCACCAAAGCCACACAAAAACACAAAAAAATGAACCGATAGAGGTAGTGGTAGACCAGCAACCCCCGTGTTCTGTGAGGTAAAATTACAGATAGTCTGGTGGCTTTGACGAGAGCACAGATGGATACAACGGCTGCAGTTTCCCATCGAAAGAGGCTGTCTCACACGGCAAGGTAAAGGGGTGAAAATATTCTAAATACAGCGTACACTTGATGATTGTTTTAGGTGTCTAAAATACGTTTTGCTGCTGCCCCGTCCACAGCAGTACATTGTTTGCTCCCATGCTGTAACTCCTGTCTGTTTCTCCAAACTCCATCTACTGTAGGTAATACACTGACTATAAGTACCTCATACAACTCCACTTCAAAACATCTGAACTAGCCCTTTAGCTCATCTGCGTAGAGCCCTGACCACAACCCATCTAACACCTTTGAGATGAACTGGAAGTGTTTGAGTGTCCATATACCTTTGACCACATAGTGTATGACATGTAAAGCATGATCATTGACATGTTTGTTAGTACAAACTATGCTACAGTAGTTTTTCTATTGTGCCAATGTGAACCTCAAGTTACCACATTGATTTAGTTTGACGTATGGCATTGCTTTTAAATTATAGAGGTAGGTGTAATAATGAAAGTATGATATTAAATGGTATAATATCATAAACCACACACAGTCTATGTTAGTGGGTTCTTCAACTTTTTCAGTTCAGGTCTTAGAATAGAAATCTAGTTTCACTCTGTGAAAGAAACCTTTGATATTTCGTTACTCTGGTCCAGACCTGAGACATTTAGAGTCTGCAAATTAGTATTATCTTGTTTTAACATATCACATATGGCTCCAATAAAATAACAAACCTTTAATTGTTGGTTTTGATCTTTTCATGGGATTTGCTGACAATAAGGAATACATAGAAAGCCAGGCTGTTGTTGGTTATTCACTGTAATCATTTGGTTTATCTCTTTAGAGCGCCTACTTGATGCAATTTTACAACCTCAGGACACTTTATAGATAGTATCCAATGTGGCAAACTCCATCTATCTGACACTCTGAGGAGGCTAAAACAAACGCTGTGAATTATTTGCAGATTCTACCAGACACAGGTCGGTTCTTGTAATGTGGACTCAGGAGACTCAGACCTGTGACTGTTTCTTTAGTTGAAGAACCCAAGATGAAAAGTTACTGACCTCCTCCAAAAAGCATGCCATAGTGGGGAATAGGATTTCCAGCTGTTGCACTAAAGGACTAATCCGTGGAAAAAATGAATCCCCCGTCACTGACGCAGCACAGATTGACGACATCAAAAAGAGTCTCAAAAGGTTTTTCATTTACTGTGTTTAGTACCAATTCTAATTAGAAGCCTTTACAATCTGTGCCATGTCAGTGGAAATGTGAATGAAAGACACAAAACAGATATGAGAAGAACCTCCACACAAGGCAACCATAAGTTTTAGAAAGATAAAACAACAAATCTACAACCCATTCACATGCTGCACATATAATATGATATTAGAAAGAGGAGGGGGGGAACTAGGTAGAAACAGGAGCTAAATAGTTCTTGTCTACTACCAACAGGAAACCCACTGTCAGAGCTACAGTAAGCAGAGTGCAGACGGAGGTGGACGGTGGGTTTTCCCGGTGACAGTGTACCTTCCACCGGCTGAAACATTAACCTTTGGCCTGGAGACCTTCTCAGCCGCTCGCTTTTTCAGACGTCTGCAACAGTGAGACAGCCAAATTCCATCACATACAGGAGAAAGACTACATGCAAACACACAGGCTGCATATATATATACACACACTAACACACTGTCTCTGGGCTGCACATACACTTTTCTTTCAGGTGAAGTAGTGGAGGGTCTGCGGTGAATAACATTTTTAACATTCCTCAAGTCTCCAGTATATTATGTTACAGACTTCAGGTCACCAACGTATGATCACAATCACAGAGATATTCCAACTATTCAGAATCATGGTGGCCGTTTGAGTCTCATTCAGCAGCTACAACGCCTCATTAATACAAACAGTATCTACCTGTTAAAGTCTGGCAATACCATAGAAGTCCATTGGGGACAGATAACCCAATTAAACAGCCCAGTCGCACAGCAGTTCATGAAACAGTCACAACATTTAATTGATTTGTGTACATAGACACAAATTTCACATTTTTTTTTTGTCGGCACAAAATCAATTTATATGTAAATCCACCTAATTGTAAACCGGGAAGTATGGAGTATAGAGTGTAAAGTATACAACATGATCAAATTGACTAAAAAAGGACGGAGACAACACAGAACAATGTGACTGTTGCTCAATGCAGGTTGGCTTCTCTCCAGTCGTTGTTGTCTGTGCATTATGTGACCCCGGATCATTCCCCTGAGCCTCAGCCTTCACACACGCTTGACAGAAAACACACATTTCCCCTCGTACTACTGTGAACCATCTGTAGGGGATGAGTAAAACGCCTTCAGCTGGAGCGCAGCCAGGAATGTGTGCACTCATACTGGAAGAACAAACTGGGAAAAGAAAGTGGAGGTCTGGGAGTCCACCAAAGTAATGACTGGTCTGTTCAATCTGGAGTCCGTTTAGTTTTAATTTGTAAAGAAAACACTGTGAATAGGTCTGAAGTGTTGTAAAAGGACCACTAATCTTTTGATGCTGTCCAATTTTCCAATACGATGTTATTTTTACCCCCAATTATACACACACTGAATGAACCTAAAAGATTATGAAAGCAGAAACATATTATGGTTTCCGTCTGCATTGTAAACAACCTCTAGTGCTTCATAATGTAGATCCTGTTTTTAGGGCAACAACTAACAGTTATTTGTATTCAGGGCTGAAACAATTAGTTGATTAATCAATTAGTTGAGCGTTTCAGTTGTGTGGATTTGCTGCTTTTCTCTTTTTTTATATCATCGTAAGCTGAATACAGTTTTGGACTGTTGGTCAGAAAAAACAAGACAATTGAAGATGTCACCTTGAGCTTTATAGACCAAACGACAAAATGCCAAAACAATGTGAAAATGGCAATCACAAGAAACAGAAAACCAAAGGTGATGTCTTCAAATGTCTTATATTTTATGACCAACAGACCAAAATAAAAAAAAATTCTCAATTTAAAATGATAAAGAGACGTATCCTCATATTTGAGCTGACACATTTTTGAATGATTAAACACATGAGAGAAAACACACGCTGGTTGGTGCTTTTCCGTCTCTGCAAGCTGTTAATAATCACTCTTCAACTTCCTCTGCAAAGTAATGAACACAGACCGAGAACACAAAGTACGTGACCCGACAGAGACACAAACAAAGATGTGGCTTTTCTGTCTATCCAAAGGAAAAACAAAACATCCTCAGAGGGAAGAATTAAGAAACAAAACAAAACGATCAGACATGCTTCGTTGATGAGCTGCAGTTCTGGCAGACGGTAGAGAAAGTCTACACGAGTCCCTCTCATATCCACAGTAAACAGTAGTTCCTATAATGTCCACTCTTTACCGAACAAAGACTAAGATCCTGCTTGCGGTTTGGTTTAAGTGTTGCCACTTTGCTTTACAGACTAAAACCACAGGAATGTCAAATAGGCTGCAGCAAACATCCTGAATGAAGGAGAAAGTTACAGCTACTTTGCTGAGTGGCCTAATTCCCACTATTGGTTCTGGGAAACACAAAACGTTCTGCAATGGAATATTGGTTTAATATCCTCAGGTTTAGAGACTGTCCCCTTGTTGCCCATTTTTATCAGTTTTAAAGTTAAGAGATGAGAAGATTAAAGGCCCTGACACACCAAGCCGACGGTCGGCCGTCGGGCAGTTTGGGGCCGTTGACCAGCATCTGTTACTCAAGTTTTTGTGGTGTGTCCCACAACTAGAGCCGACGGTGTGGCCGTGTCTGAGGTTTTTTGGCCAATTCAGCATGTTTCAGCATCCTTCTGCATGCTGAATCGGCGGCAAAGTTCGTCAATGAGAGAAATCACTCTGATATTTTCACAACGACATCTGGAATGAAGCTAAGTGGTGAGCGAACGTGGTGTGAAAACGGATGGCAAACGCCGTTTTATTTCATGTACGTATCACAACAACGGCTTGTATATCCACCATTCTCGGTCTTCCTGTTTCCTATTTTGAAAGGTGAATACAGACTACCGCCACCTGGAGAGTTATTTCCTCTCACGCAGTTGCAGAACGTACGTGGTAACTGGCCGTCGGCTGTAGTCTTTGTGGTGTGTTCAAGTGTTCAAATGCAACTTGTCGGCCAAGACAAAGGCGATGTGAGGCAGCGCAAGAGTCGGCCTTCATCATCGCTAGTTCAGCTATGATGTGCTTTAGGACATCGGTTGTATTTAGCTCCACCCTCTCGTGTCACTTCTGGTTGCAAAAAACCAAGATGGCGACGGCCAAAATGCCGAACTCAAGGCTTCAAAACGGCAGTCCACAAACTAAATAGGTGACATCACAGTGACTATGTCCACTTCTTATATACAGTCCATGGCTTCCACTTAAATGAGTAAATATAAATTTGTGTTTTTTATGATTTCTAGATCCTGAAGTTCAAATCTTTTTTTGCCGTCTGTATAACAAGTTATCAGCTTTAACTTCATGAAGCAGAATCTAATTTTATTGATTGAAGTCGAGCAATTCACTTACTTGTAGAAGTTCTTGTTGACTTTCCTCTCATGCGGGAATCCCAGCATGCCGCAGACCACGTGTGTGTTTTTGATCGTCCATCCCAGGTCGCAGATCTGCGCCCAGCCGTCTTTGTATTTCACCTCCACCACACCCTCCGTGATGGGCAGCTTCTTTCTGGCCATGGCGACCACGGGCCGGAGCCGCACCTCCTCTATCTTGTACTCATCCACCTGAGCCTGTTTGGAGAAAATCAGGGCTGACCGTCACTTTGTTTTTCAATTAAAAAATTATAATTAATAATTCCAGATTTTAATTTGACTGAAAACATATATTTTTTTTCTTCCTTTATATGTTTTAGTGTAGATTTTAAAGAAACATTTTAGTGCACACTGATGTTTGCAGAAAAAAAAGGGCTCGTCTCCATGCAGACATATGCACGTCTCATTAAGACTCCTGAATGAGAGGAACAGACTAAACATTGAGTCACAGTTATTACAGAAAGTCGCTTTAGGTCTAAACAGCTCAAACGTGGTAAACGTGACTATCTCTGATTGCCAACTTTGCAATGAGTCACTTCCGTTGTGGTTTATTTGGCAAAGAAAACTGGCATGTGGTCCCAGATTGAAGTCTGGACGCCACATTTGACTGAGCCTGACTCGCAGAAAGAGGGAGAGCAGTTATATATCTGAACGGCCGCCCACTTACTCTTACGAAACTTTTTTTTTTCTTATGAAACTTTTTTTCATAAGATCCTTCTATGTAACAGAGACACCTCGTCCAGTCATTCAGGCCGTTTCCAGGAGTCTGTGGAGACGAGTCCCCGGTCTAACCTTGTTCACCTCAGACCAGTCGGTTATACAAATGGACACCAAAGAGGACAAATGGAAAAACGATGACCAGCTGGAAACAGCTAAGCCGGCATCACACCCAACAGTGTTTTCTTAGAGTAAGTTTCCCTCAGTTTTATATCTTTATTTATCCAAGGAGGGTTACTGAAGTGTCTCCTCATTCAAAGGAGGAGAGCAGGCTCGACAATAATTCAATATCATTTACTGTCTTTCTATATAACACTGAGATTAATAGACTTTAATTTACATTTATTTGTCAGATGATTATATGCACTCACTGCTCAGTATTTCTGATTAGGACAAAAGTGAGCAATTGTTGCACACTTTAGTTCAGTAATGTTTGTAGTAATGGTTGGACCATTATTGAGCTGATTTCTTTTTTTTTTACATATCTTGGGTTATTATTTTTACAGATTTCTCTTTTTCTTTTACAAGGTTTATTGTGACCGTTATGCACCAAAATTTATTGTAAACATATTTGGGAAATATACCGGGAGTTGCTGCTGAAGGAGGGCCCCACATCACAACAGCAGAATTTCACATCTGAACCAGCGACCCTGAGGTCACAACCTCGCTCTTATACATTTTCCACGTTGCACTCTGTTATGGAAGGTATGTCAGGTTAACTGAGGAAGTTCTCCTCCACACACTACGTCACCTCAGGACAATATACTTGGAGAGGCTGCTGCTTTTTAACAGGCTCAGACACATGATATAGAGCTGAGCTAATCAACACCATGTGTGTGGCAGCTACAGGTGGAGCAACACTAAGGCATTGAATGTCTTCCATGTGGGTTAAATCATACAGTCTATAGGCTGTGGAGTAGTAGTTTATGGGCTTTTAACAGCTTCTTAATGAACATCACTTTTACTGCAGCAAAATCTCTTTAAATGTAATTTAGCAACTTACATCAATAACGTTTGAGTCCACGAAGCCAGGAATCCTCTCGTCTTTGCAAACAACTCCGGCGTCCTCATCGTGAGTGCAGTCACTGTTGCCCCAGCCGCGAGACTTGCACAATTCAATGCTCTTCTCACCTCCGCTGCACATCACGTTGTCCAGCCAGATTTTTCCTGGACAGACAGCAGACTGTCAGTGGGGCTCTGGCACACTCCCAGACCTGCGGAGTGTAATCGGTCCAGGCCTGGAAGTGACACTTGGTGCTCTGGGAAGTTATGGAAGCAAGCTCTCCAAACAGTTGTACTTATTCTAGACAAGAGGCAGGCGAAGTTTAGACGGTTTAAATATTACTTTGACACACACAATTCTGTGATTGCGTTATCTGAATATCCTGTGTGTACATCCAAACCATTTTGAACACCATAAATACCCATATGACAGAGCACACAGTGTATTAAACCAGACACTGAATATCAGGAAGTGGCTGAGCTCACTCTTACCTTGGCCCTTGCCGTATTTGGCACTGTGCGTCCATCCTGTGGCTTCCACGAAGCCCATTTGGCGACAGAGCACGTTGGCGTTAGTTATAGAGAAGTCGTCATCACAGATGGTTCCCCACTCTCCCTTGTAGAAAAGCTCTATCCGACCCTCGTTGTGTTTTCGGGGGTATCCAGACAGTCTGACCTTTAGCCGTTCAGTCTGGGCAGACGGGGACGGTGTGGGTGATGGCATGGGTGCTTGCGTGACTGCTCGCGTGGGTGCTTGCGTGACTGCTCGCGTGGGTGCTTGCGTGACTGCTCGGGTGGTTGCTCGCGTGGGTGCTTGCGTGGGTGCTCGGGTGGTCGCTCGCATGGGTGTCCGAGTAGCTGCGCTTGATGGTGTGGTCAGGGCCAAACAGCAAGGTAACCACAACCCAAACAGAAGGCTGAATGCTAACTGTTGCCTGCGTCTTGACTTCTCCATTATTTCAGCTGCACATGAAGAAAAACAAAAGACAATGTCAAGACAAATCTATCACTTGTTTAAATGAGAAGACTGTTTTCTATAAATCTAAATGCTGAATATTGAGCCCGCTCAGGTAAATTTGATGAGGTGTCATAATCAGTTTAAGAGGTGAGCAACAAACAGCCAAGTCTGCTGTGCACAGTATGTATTTAAAAAATACTGAATGAACAGCAGGGATGCTTGAGCACCACTTGAATTAAAGGTGCTAAATACAGGATTGGGAGCATATCTACTGCCTCTCAACGACTCTCAACATGGTGACGGCAAGCCGGGTGGCTCGCAGCTAACGGTGCTAACACTGCAAACAATGGCAAAGTGACAGAGCTAACAGTGTTTACATGAGGGGGAACCGGAGGGTGGGTGCTATTAGGCCCGCACGATATGAGGAAAATTTGTGATATCCTTTACAGCAATTCAGACATGGATTAGATCTAAACATTAGCCCTTTTTGCTCTTACTGTCTAAATGCCCCTTTTTTTAAATCTATGTTCAACCCGGAGAAGCCTGTTCCATTTTGGGACACTTTTAAGTACCATTTTGTCCCATTTTGTCCTACAGTATAATCATACCAGAGGGAGGACTTTGCGCAGCCCAAGTTCTCGTCTAGTGGTCCCCCAAATGTCCCTCTGGTTTGCCCAAATACACTTTTGCTGGCACTCTGGTCGGCCCTGGTGCCCCCTAAATGATACTCTGAGTGTATTTTATAAATAGCTGCAGTTAAAACCAAGAGGGTTCATAAGCTCGGCATATGGAAGTAGGATTGATGTAACCGTGTAGAGTTGCTCCAGCAGTTTAATTCAAACCATCTGGTGTTTACTTGACTTGGATGTGGAGAAGAATAGCAGATTTGTGTTGGCCTCAATGGCCACACCATCAGGATGATCACAAAGGTTACATGAATGTTTATATTTATGAAATTAACAGCTGCACTTTCACAGGATGTTTGTCCCCTTTTTTGTCCAGCGTTTTTCACAATTGGCATGCTAAAGTTGAGTTTTTATTGAGGAGACGTCACTGTTATTAGGGACATTTTCCTCTGGGTTAATATTCATTCATATTTCTGGATACAACAAGCCACCTTTTCCCTACAATATGTTCACTCTGCTCTCTGAAACATTCCTGTACTAAATTCAAACATAGGCCGGCTATTGATAACTTGACAGGTACGGTCCTTCTTAGCTTAGCGAGTGGGAGGTTGTTCCTCCGTGGACACAAATACAGTAGTGTGATGTGTTCCACAAACTTAAGGTGCCCTTTCCAACATGTCTGAGACTGACTGCGTCGTCTGAGTCCAATTTCACAGTGTAGGGAAGGACACACACGTTCACACTAAGCTTTAGTCAGCAGGGGCTGTTAAAGGCATAGACACTATGTCAGAACTGAGGCCGTGGTGCCACATTTTGGGGAAGATATTCTGTATCTTAAAGCTGTTAGAGATCAGGAACAAACAGAGAGAACGAGGGACATAATATACAAAGATATCCAGACAGCATTAAACCAAACAGTCCAACATTTTGGGAAACATACTGCTTACATACTGGGAGTTTGATGACAATATATAATGCCACAGTGTTTGTGTTAAGCTAGGCTAAACACATCCTGTACCAATCTCTAATTAACACAAAGAGATAAGGCCCTGACACACCAAGCCGACGGTCGACCAGTTTGGGGCCGTCAATGAGCGTCTGACGGCCTAGTTTTTGCAGTGTGTCCCCACATCGTCGGCTCTAGTCTGCCCGTGTCAGAGGTTTTCTGTCCGATTCAGCACGTTGAATCGGCAACGGAGACCATCGGTGAGAGAAATCACTTTGCTTGGCGGTTAAGCTTAAATGAATCGGTGCACAAGAAGAGAAACGGAAGTGAGGAAAGCAAGCCAACGAGTAAAGCCAACAGGAAAAACACAGAAGGCTCTTCTCATTTTTTATCTTCATCTCATCTGATCATTCCAATACACGGATATTTTCATAACGACATGGCCATCTGGAATGAAGCTAAGTGGTGAGTGAGAGCGGAGTGAAAATGGTCATCAAACGCTGCTTTGTTTCGTGTACGTGTCATAACAGCGGCCAAGACAAAGGCGAAGTGAGGCGACGCAACAGTTGGCTTTCACCGCCGCTAGTTCTTTGATGTCGGCTTGGCGTGTCTGGGTCTATAAAGATGATATACAGTAGATCTCCTCATCTAATTCCTGATGAGAGAGCAAAAATGTGTATTTCCCATAATTCTGGAGTATTCTGTTGATCATTTCTTTCATGTTCAGCCACTAGAAGGGACAAAATCTCCCCACAAACAAAAATCCCAAATGAAACATCCATAACTCATCCTTCAAAGTTATCGTAACTAATTGAGATAATAGCCAAAACTACGAAAATAAGACCCAAGTTGAATTAACTGGAATTAGCCTGTAAGGGAGATTGACCCACTGCAACCATTCAGTGGAAAAGGCCTAACATTTGGACCTTTAAAGAACAACTTAACAGAAATAACAAGTGGACCATTAATCAAATGAAGCACAGAATATCAAATATTATTTACAAATGTATTTTGCAGCCTTTGTCCTCCATCACATCAGGCCACACAGACTGGCAGGTATCTGATGTTAATGTGCTTATGCATCAGTCCTTAATACAAACCAACGCTCTCGCTCTCTCTCTCTCAGACCCATTGAACTGTTTCTCTTCCTCTCTCGCCCCTCACTGAAGCAGAGACTCTCCATACCAATGTGCTCATGGATCAGATCATGTGAAAGGCTCAAATCAACCAGCAGCAGCAGTTCTGCGGATCAGCAAGACTCTTTGCTTCAACATACAGAACACGTTGGTCATCATAAAGTCTTATCCTCAGACACGGCATGCACACGTTCCCACCGAACAAACATGCGACTCTGAATGTGTTTGCTCATCAATTCACTACCAGAGGTCTGTAACTGGTTATGATCTTGTAGAGTAGACAGAAACTAAATGTCAACTTTGTGAAACTTTATATCTAAACCAGTCAACAAGAGCCACATCAAAGGGAGTGGATGGATGAAGGAAGAAACTGCATTATAGAGGAACACATGGTCAAACATTTTCTAGAAATTCAGAGAAAGTTTAATTAGGGTTTATTGGCTTTCTGATCCACCTGTTTTATAAAGATGCAAATCTCAAACCATAACACAAGGATGTAATCTTTGACAAACTCAACTGAAACATTTAACAGTACCACTTTCTATTATGTGACCCTTTAAAGGCTATTAAGCCTTTTTAGCTCTTTAAGACATCATAAAAAACATAACCAACTACCACTGCAGAGCATCTGGACCAAAATCCATTCATAAACATTTATATCTGCAGACTTGAGGATTTATTAATGCATTATGAACATAGAAAACAACATCAGAAAGGATTTTATAACCCAAATGTTGCTCTATGCAGTATAACTGATCTATAAAGCATTAATATATAGTTCACTATCCATTAATAAATATAGCTACAGCTTATTTACCCTTAATGAGTGTGCCTTATTAGAAAGTTGGACCAATTTAACACATTTCAGTACACCACACCAGATATTTGGCAGCAGGGATTCCCGTGAAAACACTTCAGACTATTTATCCAAGTCAATATTTGGCTTTGGGAACACATTTTGTTTCCTGTTGCAGCATTCCCCACATTTTTTCCATCTCAAATAATTAGCAGCCTAAAAGTGAAAGCGCTTGTTTCACTAGTATAGATATTATGAGTGGGACTTGATTTAGTATGAATAGAATAGAATAGAATAGAAAGCTTTATTGTCATGTATCAAAAACAACGAGATTCACAGTTGACACTTCTGGTCAGTGCTTTAAAACAAATACTTGACAAGACTAAACGAGGCAGATAAAACATATAACAGGTAAAACACATACAGTTATAAAGCAAATAAAACAGGTAAAGTAGATGTAATAAATAAATATGAACAGAAGTGTTACGCTAGAGGTATAAAATATAAAGTAGATGTAATAAAAAATATATAAAAAGAGGTATTACACTAGAAGTATAAAATATAGAGTAGATGTAATAAATAAATATAAACAGAAGTGTTACACTATAAGTATAAAATAGGTAAAATAGATGTAATGTAATCAAAGGTAATTGCACTTGTAAAATAGGTAGGATAGATGTAATAAATAAAATATAAACAGAAGTGTTACACTAAAGGTATAAAATAGGTAAAATAGATGTAATGTAAACAAAGGTAATTGCACTTGTAAAATGGGTAGGTGTAATAAATAAAATGGGTAGATGTAATAAATAAAATATAAACAAAGGTAGTTGCACTTGAGGTGTATATTGCATCAAGGATAAAAAATATATATTAGTTGTTTCTACTTTATACATTTAGGAGATATCTAGGATATGTAACGTTAGGTGAGCTAGACTTATATTACACCTGATGCTATAGCAGGTTGCTAGTAGCAACACTGGTGTTCAGGTGTTGTGATGAGATCTGTTCCCCCTCTAGATCTGTCCCCCCTGTAGATCCTCTAGATCAGAGGTCTTCAACAGGGGGTCCGCGACCCCTAGAGGGTCCGCGGAGGTACTGCAGGGGGGTCGCGAAATTTTCTTCTTTTTTTTTAATATATATTATTTATTTTTTTTATTTTTTTATTTTTTTAATTATTATTATTTATTACAATTTATTTACTCACTGTACCTTGCACATGTTTAAAATAAAAACATGAATATATGAACCTGTGTATTATTTGAATAGCTTAGTATTGAATGCACAATAACAAGGTA